>JAWWEI010099768.1:0-10313 GCA_035583255.1 Pseudotriton ruber | reverse complement strand
AAGGGGTGGAGACAGACAAAATCATCTAGATAAACGTGAAAGATTTTGGATACATAAATTAGATGCAAGAGTCCCCAGGGGAATGAATGAACAGTACTCTCTGGGATATTTTTTATGAAGTTATTGTTTGTATAGCATCTTTTTCTGTTTCATTGGACATATCAGGATGAGCACTTTATTGTTATATTTATATTTAGATTACATTCTAGAATGTAAATAGGTAGGTCTTGTATTAATACAGTATTGTATGAGTTCAGTTTTTAGAATGGAAATAGGTAGGGTTGTACCTCTATTTACATATCACAGAACTTATTGGTAATGGGTAGTCTGCCTTCTGTTTTTTTGGTATTTCTGTCTGTTGGTCTTTTGGTTTTTTTCGATATTAGTTTTTCAGCATTATAGGAGTGGGCTTTATTTCATCTTTTTTTAATGTTTATTTTGCTTCTAATACGCTGGTTCAGCATTTTATTCGCGCATTGTTCATTATGCAGTAAGGATTACTTACGCAACATGGACATTTAAAGATGGCCGCCTTGAAGTAACAATACTAGATACAGAGCCGTGTCACGTGATTGCACGCACGTTCGACCCCGGAACAAGGGGGCGGATATCTACTCCGTAGGAGAGTAGGAAGTAAGACGCTGTACCGGCGCTACACCGGTGAATGCTTCATTCGTTTGGTTACACCATTATGAGTAAGGTACGCTTGATAGAGATGGTGAACTGGGAAGTTACAATTAACAGTGCAGTTGGCGATGTTTAACCAGCGTATTATGTGCTTTTTTGTACTTATGGTTGGTTTGTGTTTTTCATTATTGTTTTCTGGCAGGAGGCTTTATGTTCATAATTCAATGGCTGAACTATTACTAGATCACCCACAGGTATGCCCACGTGTTGGTGGTGGGTTCTACTTGACACAGCTATGGGGATTTGGCCCTATCTTTGAATCACACTTGTTTTCTTTATGTGTTTTTTCGTTTTAGACACTAGCATTGTGATGAAACAAACAGCTAGGTAAGATGCTCGCTGAGCATATTGCTCTATATTGTAAAGGACATTGGTGTTCGTTGGATACTTAGTTTTAAGTGGCTGTACTTCTCTTTTTCTTTCCTGTTTCTAGGCGCAACATCTGAAGCTGGCCGATGGCCGAAACAATTGTCATGTGCACGCCTATGTTGAATGCCTTATATAATTTGTGTTGTTTTAAGTGCATGAAATGTACTTTGGTGATTGAATATGCCATGTAGTTATACAAATGCTATTTGATGAAATTTTGAAAAATATCAAAATTTCTGTTTTGAAACAAACATTACTAAAAATAAGCAGTTGAATTATCTATATGGGCGATGATTTTTATTTATCTCTTTTCCTTGTGAGAAATATTGAATCATATTAGCAGTCGGGCAGTTACAGAGCCCTGGCTGTATTTGGAGTGCATTATAGGGGGAACCATTCGTTATATGGGCCCATTTCTTTGCAGTATCTTCTAACCGGCAGGTGTGCCCTTTTTGCACTCGAAAGACTTATTATATTTTTGAATGTAATAACTAAGTGATATTAGGTGTGCGCAGCGGATTCTTAATAGGAATCCGCTCTACATGTTCTCACCCAACTAGAATACTCACTTGCCTTGTCAACATTATGACATGGAGACAAACCTCAGCAACTGACACAAAACAGAACCCGAGCCATAGACAGACCCCCATGACGAAACACACCACCAAGCAACAATCACATCAACAGGAGTTAAGCCTACACACACTACCTGTCAACTGTGGCAGCGCTCAGACCTCAGGGAGAACTTGTATGTTGGCTGAAGGGCATGTCAATTTACCTCGACAACTTACCCTTCACACAACATATATCTGTGTCACACACAGGCACATGGTACCCCACACACCCATGTGACATACCATATGTCACCCATAGTCCATCCAGTGTATACAGTGTGCACATGTATTATGGCCAACAGCGATCGAAATACATGTCTCCTATTCAACCATGGCTACACACACACGTCATTCCGCATGGCATGTCAATGTGACAGACATGTCAGACCCATCACACCCACATTGCAAGCCAAGTTACGTACCTGCTGCCGATTGCATGCTCATCTGTGAGTGAGGTTGGCTGGGACTGGACCCATGGACCCAGCGCATGTTGGTCGGTGCAGAACCTGATTGTCCTGTGGGAAACAGTCACTGCATGTCATCCCAGGCAAGTTATGGAAAACACGTCTACATATGGGGACATGCATAAGATGTTGGTCATGGTGTCATACAGCATGCCACATGTACATGTCACGCTATCTCAGGGGTCCCGCACCCGCAGATCATCGGCTCGGTACTCAACGCACTCAGAAGCATCACTGACTACCTTACTTCCGGGTATGCGTTCTAGTGCCGCTCAGCCGATGCGATGTAACTCCTCCCATTGACGTCCCTCACGTAGAGGGCGGCTTGTCTTATGACAGTCGGAACCGCACATCGGTGCTCCTGGTATTCGTTGCTACAGTGCTCCTCGCCAGCAGAGCCTTGGAAATCCTTCTGCGTTGCAATCTTCAAGTACCTTTAGTCAGTAAGTTAGGGTATTAGTCTTAGGGTAAGTCTTTGTCTTGGTTTTCGTCCTCGCTTGTGGGTTTTTGGGGGTTGGGTTTTGTTTTGTTTAGGGATAGTGTGCAGGACGATGGGTTCACTCTCCATCTTGATACCGCGGCGGCGGTTATTCGTCCTATGCAGTAGGTTCTACATGCACCTCTGAAACCTCCGAGGTGGGTACCCCCGCTGTGTTGTAATTACATACCGGCCTTTTATGACCATTTATACCTATTCACCCCTTGTTCTCTTTTTCTCTCATTTCAGGCCACCTGGTCCAAGAGGGGAGAGAGGTCTCGCCGCCGGGGTCGGTGGGGCGTTTTCGCTTTAAGTAAAGCGGGGGCCTCAACGCACTCGGTTGTGCAGACACCGCCACCCCCTTCTGGGTACACAGACGCGACAAAATACCAGGAGCCTGCACACCACCGGTGTGGAGGATAGGTCATCTGTCCCTCTTTCTGGTGGGTTTTGCACTTGTTGGAAGCGTTCGGAACCATCCGACATGGCTGATGAGGCCGCAGCCAATCCTGGGGGTGCGCAAATGACCTTGGAACAGGTCTTGCAGGACCTGCAAACCCAACTGACCACCTGTAAGGCAGGTAATCGAGCCCTGGCTATGCAACTCCAGTCCCTACGTCAAGACGTTTCTGCTATGCCAGGACCGTCTGGGTTACCCTGGACCCCTCTTGTGCCTCCGGTTCCGGTACTGCCTCCGGGTCTGACGGCCCCTCCGAGACGGTTCAATGGGGCCCCAGAAGACCATGATGGCTTTATTACACATATGAAGCTCCAGTTTAAGTCTCGCCCACGCTGTTTGCCACAGACCAACAAACGGTCACGTTTATATTGTTAAACCTGGAGGGCCGTGCTCTGAAATAGGCCCAGCCCCTCATAGACCGTGACGACCCAATTCTGTTGAACTACGACTTATTTCTTGCCGCTTTCTCTAACTTGTTTAGCAGAAAGTATCACTTCTTATCAAAACGTCAGGAATTGTTGCAATACCGTCACGGCTCCAAAGACATGATTACGTACATCACTGGGTTTGTTACGCTCGCTAATGAATTACACTGGCCAGAAGACACCCAAGTGTCCTTGCTGCACCACGGTCTCCGTGATGAATTTAAGGACCTCCTGATCTCCGTCCACCCTATCCCCGAGACCATGTCCGAGTTCAGCGCCTTGCTGTTACGCCTTGACCATAGACAAACAGAGCGGAGGAAGGAGCAGAGGAGGCCCACTCGTCCTTTTTTCCCTCCTTCCACCCCTCAGGCGGGCGAGACATCAGCCTCTGGGGATGAACCAATGGTTGTCGGGGACATCCGAGGGCCACTAATGGATCAGGAGAGGGCCAGACGGAGAGCCCAGAGACTCTGCCTGTACTGCGGGAGCGCAGCCCACTTTATTAGGGAATGTCCGACCCGTTCGGAACGGGGAAACATTCGGTCCCAAGGAGAGGGGAGGATTCCTCGGGACTAAGAATACCCTCCATATTATCCTCGGTTGACACCATCTACCCCCGGCATTTGTTTTTGTCAGTCCGTCTTATCTGGCAGACTCGGGCGATTCCCTTAGAGGTGATGGCCCTGGTTGATTGCGGGGCTCCGGCCTCCTTCATAGACGAGACGTACGCCCATCAACTACGATACTCCCGGAGAAAGACCGGACTCCCGCTTAGGTTGACAGCCATTGATGGGCACCTCCTATCCCATGCCAACCAATACGAAATCGGACCATTGACCATCCGCTGGAAAAGACAAGACCAAACCCAAAATTTCCGTCTCATTCAAGCCCCAGGCCTCTGCTTGATCTTGGGTATGGATTGGTTGCATGCGTGCAATCCGACCATCAATTGGACCAACCTACAAGTACGAATAGGAGACGAGATGGTACAGGGTGTGTCCTCTGTGACATCCCCACCTTCTCCTCAATCACTCACGGCTCAAGTGAGTGTTGAACTGCCAGCCGCTTACGAGTCTCTGTCACGGGTGTTTGATGAAACAGAGGCAGAAGCCCTGCCACCCCATAGGGCATATGACTGTGCTATACCCTTGGTGAAGAACGTCGTGATTCCTTATGGTGGCATCTATGCCCTCAGTCCGCCTGAAGAGACCGTACTCCATGAGTATATCACAACTAATCTGCGGAAAGGGTTTATCCGACGATCAGAGTCCCCTGACGGAGCCCCAATCTTTTTCATCGCCAAAAAAGATTGCTCTGAACACCGGCCATGTGTCGACTATCGACGCTTGAATAAGATAACCATACCCTATCGGCATCCTCTTCCCCTTATTCCTGTTCTGTTGGAGTGATTAAGAGGCTCGGGGGTGTTTACAAAATTGGATCTGAGGGGGGGCTTGCAACCTCCTCAGGATCGCGGCCGGTGACGAGTGGAAGACGGCTTTTAATTGCAGCATGGGGCATTACGAGTACCTCGTAATGCCCTTCGGCCTCAGCAACGCCCCGTCATACTTTCAATGTTTCATAAACGCTGTCCTTTCTTGTTTTATCAATAGGTTCCTCGTGGTCTATCTGGATGACCTGCTTATTTACTCACCCGACATCGTGACCCATATTGACCACATCACCCAGGTCTTACGTTGTCTCTTGTCTCATCGGCTGTGGGTGAAACTGTCAAAGTGCACCTTTCATCAGTCGTCGGTGACGTTTTTGGGACATGTGATCTCGGCAGAGGGCATTTCCACGGACCCTGCCAAGGTAGCAGCTCTGGTGAATTGGCCAGTCCCCTCGTCGGTACGGGAGGTGCAACGCCTGTTAGGCTTCACCAACTATTACCGCAGATGTATTACCCTATACATGGAGTTGGTGCAGCCCCTTACAAGCCTACTCCGGAAAGCGGTCAAGTTTCTCTGGGGTCCCTCACAGGCAGTTGCATTCCAGCGGCTAAAAGAGGTGTTTACAACCGCCCCATTGCTATTATACCCTGATCAGCACCGTCGGTTCATACTTGAGACCGACGCATCTGCCTTTGCCATGGGAGCGGTCCTGTCCCAGCGAGACGACCAAGCGTGGCTGCTCCTGGTCGCGTATCTGTCAAAAGCTCTGTCACAGGCCGAATACCGTTATTCGGCCTTCGATAAGGATCTCCTGGCGATCGTGCGGGCACTCAAAGAGTGGCACCATTATCTGGAGGGGGCCTGAACATCCGGTCCACATATTCACAGATCATCAAAACCTTCAGGGATTCAGAACCACCCACACCATGTCGCCACGTCAGGCTCGTTGGGCGATGTTGTTCTCTCGCTATGAGGTGCGGATCTCTTACCGGCCCGGATCCATGAACAAGAAGGCAGACGCCCTCTCCAGGATTCCGATGCATTCTCCGGCCCTCGAAGATCCAAAAGATCATTTCTTTCCCCCCGAACACGTGCTGGGTGCGTTGACCGATCACAAAGGCCTTCCGTGAGGCCTCTCTGGCACATACCGCGGCTGAGGGATTATTATTCCATAGGGGCCGCTTGTACCTGCCTACCCCGGCGCTACGGGAAGAATTCCTACAGTGGGTACACTATCCGGTTCAGGCCAACACTGAACATCTGGTGGCCCGCTATGTGTGGTGGCCAAACCTCCGTAGAGAGGTACAGCACCATGTACTGTCTTGCCGTACGTGCAACCGCACCAAGCCCGTGTTCCATAAA
Organism: Pseudotriton ruber; assembly: GCA_035583255.1. Lineage (NCBI taxonomy): Eukaryota > Metazoa > Chordata > Amphibia > Caudata > Plethodontidae > Pseudotriton > Pseudotriton ruber. Next base: position 4,060 of record JAWWEI010099768.1, on the reverse strand, counting down.
CCCCAAGGGCTTCTACAACCCTTGCCCGTACCATTGACCCCATGGACCGCTATCTCAATGGATTTTGTAACTGACCTGCCGACATCCAAGGGATATGCCCACATTTGGGTTATAAAGGACTATCTGACAAAGATGGTGATTTTCATGCCCCTTTGCCGCTTACCTGACGCAAAGGCTCTGGCGGATCTATTTGTACTCCATGTGTTCCGGTTCCACGGGATACCCCACAGTATTGTCTCCGATGGAGGCCCCCAATTCATCTCCAGATTCTGGAGAGCCTTGATGACCTGTCTGGGGGTACAACTCCGGTTCTCCACGGCTTACCACCCCCAGACAGACGGGTCCACGGAGCATACCAACCAGACTCTGGAGACATATCTCCGATGCTACTGCATGGAGCAACTGGCGCTGTGGGCATCCTATCTAGCCTTAGCCGAATTCTAGATCAACAATCAGAGGCATGTTGCCACCCGAATGTCCCCCTTTTATGCCCTGTATGGGTACCATCCCACGTCTTGGCCGGTGGCACGGACGATCGGAGGGGACGATCCGGCCAACACCTGTCTGAGAAACTTCAGAGCCCGCATGATCATCATCCAAGCTCAGCTCCGTCATGCCCAGTCCTTGATGACCAGGTCTGCGGATAAGAATCGCATAACAGCCCCTTTATTTTCTCCAGGTGATATGGTGTGGCTCTCGACCATGCATTTACCTTCCTTTAGGGGACCCAAAAAATTCCGACCAAGGTTCATGGGACCTTTTCCGGTACATACAGTGATATCTCCGGTGGCATACAGGTTGACTCTTCCGCCGAGTATGAAGATCCACCCAGTCTTCCACGTATCACTCCTGAAGTCTGCCTCCGCCCAACCTCGTAGAGCCACGGTCCCCCTCGCTCTAATCCTTGCCACCCGCTAGTCGTCAAGGGGACAGGAGGCTACCATACGTTTCCCTGGTTCCGCTCGGTCCTTGTTGCATGGGTATACCGGGTTGCGCACGGCCTCGGTATCCCCTCTTTCGGCCCTGTCGGGCCTTTGCGGACGGGGGCATTCTGTCATGTTCCCGAGCAGGCACAAGGCGGAGGCGGCCGCTTATCGGGCTTTCCGCGTTGGACCCAGCCGCGTTTCAGCATTCCTGAAAGCCGCGGGATAGACTCCGCCCCCGACGTCTTTTGACGTCTGGGCGGCTTCTGTCATATACGGAGATAACCCGAACATACACTGTTCGTGGTATTTGTTGCTACACAGCGCCTTGAACCACGGATCTGCTCGACTTACCTTGGACGCCTGGACGTCTGGATTTCCTCAGTAAGCATAGATAGGGTTGTAGTTAGGGTGAGTGTTTCGTTTTTGTTTTCAGTTCATGTTTTGTGGGAGGGTTTTTTTTTGTTAGACTAGGGTGAGTGAGGCCCTGGTTAATCGGTGCTGTTTGTTTTCTGTAAACAGTGCCGCGGCGGCGGTCAACCAACCGGGGTCTTAGGTTCCCTGAATGCCTCTGAACCCTCCCGGGTAGGTCTGCTCATTCCCCGCTATAGCTATTGCGTCTGGTTTTTGTGAGCTTTCTTTGGTCTCATTTTGTTTTGCTTGTTGTTGTCTCTTACAGGCCCAGCTCAGAGAGGGGAGAGAGGTCGCGTCGCCGGGGCCTCAGGTTGGGAGTGGTATTTGTTCTCCAATCCCCTTCCTGGGTACCTGGTTGCGGCGACACCAGCCACCATCGTCTCCGTCCGCCCAGTCACCGTACGTGACAAAATACCACGAACCCTTACTCCTCATATTGGAGGGGCGTGTCGTAGGGCGGTCATCGGGTGGTTCGTGTGTTTGTTGGAGAGCGGCCTCGCGGTCAGTTATGGCCGACGAAGCCGCCGCTAATCCCCCTGAGCAGCGGCTAACCTTGGACCAGGTATTGCAAGGGTTGCAAACGCAACTGGAATCCTGTCAAGCCAGTAACCGTGCTCTGGCAGGGCATATTCAATCCTTGCGGCAGGAAGTGGCTGTACTCTCTGCCACAAGTGGGGGTGGTCGGCCCCTGGTGGGGCTGCCAGCCCCGGTCTTGCCACCTGGACTAACGGCGCCTCCCCGTCGGTTCGGGGGGGGCTCCCGAGAACCATGATGGGTTTGTTACTCAAATGAAATTACATTTCAAGTCCCGACCCACGTTTTTCCTCACGGATCAACAAAAGGTCACGTTTGTTCTTCTCAATCTGGAGGGTCCTGCTTTGAAATGGGCCCAGCCACTTATTGATCGAGATGATCCGATCCTGGCCAATTACGATCAGTTCATGTCTGCCTTTTCTACCTTGCTCAGTCGGAAATTTCACTTCCTGTCGAAAAGACAGGAACTGTTACAGTATCGGCAAGGTACTAAGGACATGGTTTCCTATATCACTGGATTTATTACACTCGCCAACGAACTTCAGTGGCCTGAAGACACACAGGTATCCCTACTGCATAACGGTCTAAAAGAGGAATTTAAAGACCTCCTTCTGTCCGTACACCCCCTTCCGGAGACCATGACCGAATATACAGCCCTATTACTGCGCCTGGATCATAGGCAAGCTGAACGGCGTAAAGACAGACGCCGGGGGTTTCGGTCATTTTTTTCATCCCCCAGTCCTGCCGCAGGGGAGGCCTCCACATCAGGGGAGGAACCCATGATTGTGGGAGATATACGGGGACCCTTAACGGATCATGAACGAGCCAGTCGCCGCACACAACGCCTATGCCTATATTGCGGTAGCGCGACTCATTTTATAAGAGAATGCCCTATTTGTCCCGAACGGGGAAACTTCAAGGCCCGAGGCGAAGGGAGGACCCCTCGGGACTAAGGTTGTCCTCCCTCCTGTCGTCCGTCATAACGTCACATCCCAATCATCTCCTTGTGTCCGTCTTTTTGACTTGGCATACACAAGAAACTCCCATCCAAGTGGCTGCCCTTGTAGACTGCGGAGCACCCGCATCGTTTATTGATCAAGCATATGCTATTCGTCTGGGTTTTCCAAAAGTCCGTGCTTCTACCTCTTTGTCCTTATCGGCGATAGACGGGCATCCCCTTGGCCGTTCACAGACGCAATGGGAGACAGGTCCCCTTACTTTGCATTGGGGCTCTGCATCTCATAGCCAATCTTTTCGGTACATCCAGGCCCCTGGATTACATCTCATTTTAGGGATGGATTGGTTGCATGGACAAAATCCCCTGATAAATTGGCAGGACCTTTCTGTCCAGATCAAGGACACCGTTTTCTATGGGTTTTCTTCCCTTCCTCTAGTACATTCCACTCTGTCTGTCCTGGCACCTGTTCATGCAGGCATTCCGGCTGAATATGCATCCCTGTCCAGGGTGTTCGATGAGACGGAGGCGGAGGCACTTCCCCCGCATCGCTCTTATGATTGTGCCATTCCACTTATCAAGGATGCAGTGGTACCATACGGAGGTATTTATGCCCTGAGTCCTCCTGAGGAATTGGTGTTACAGGAGTACATAACGACCAACCTACGCCGTGGGTTCATCAGACGCTCAGAATCACCGGCGGGAGCACCAATTTTTTTTGTCGCCAAAAAGGACTGTGCTGAGCGTCGTCCCTGTGTGGACTACCGCCGACTTAACAGCATCACCATTCCGTACAGGCACCCTCTTCCCCTAATACCTGTTTTGTTAGAACGCCTACACGGTGCCACGGTGTTCACAAAGCTGGATTTACGGGGGGCATATAATTTGCTCCGGATTGCAAAAGGCGACGAATGGAAGACTGCATTCAACTGCAGTCTTGGACATTTCGAATATCTTGTCATGCCGTTCGGCCTGAGCAATGCCCCTTCGTACTTCCAGTGTTTTATAAATGCAGTCCTAGCCCGATATATCAACCGGTTCTTGGTCGTCTATTTAGACAATCTTCTGATCTATTCTGCCTCCCTTCCCGATCATGTTCATCATGTTTCTCAAGTGTTGCGCTGCCTTCTTTCCAATCGCTTGTGGGTCAAAGCCTCAAAGTGTGCCTTTCATCAGGCCTCTGTCACTTTTTTGGGCCATGTCATCTCAGCCGCGAGGATTTCTACCGATCCCG
>JAWWEI010099767.1:0-20650 GCA_035583255.1 Pseudotriton ruber | reverse complement strand
TGTTTGGGACAGATGGGGTGCTTCTGTCTGACCTTTGATAAGACATTTTCAGTAGATCAATTATGGATGCCCTGCAAATCACACGCATAGGGCGGTGAGTTGGTAGCTACTCCACTCTAGTGGTGTAAGTTTGGTCTGATTTTGAGAGGACATTCATATGCCGGGATGAGGTGAGGTTTCCCAAGTGTTTAGAGGTAGTCGTCAGGGTCACCCAGACCTCTGACTGGGGAGCTGGTGGACCATGGTACATTGTACTGAATACCCTTGGACAGTGGCAACTTGGACAAGGCATTAGTTATCGCTGACTAAGTGGGGTTGACATTAAATGAACTTGCATGTTTTTGCAGCAGTCTCCACTCTGGATGGTAGCAGAGGCTGGGAGACTGAGGACTCTGACCTGTTGCAGCTTTTGCTGCAGCGGTAGGGCACCTTGGGCTTCCAGGTTTATTGTCAGTTTCGAGCTGCTGTAGGTCCCAGAGAGAACTAGGGGCACTTGTATGCATAAGTTGGCATTTATATAAACATAAACGTCCGGTATTGTGGCTACACTGAGTGGAACATACATAGGCTGGTGACTGGAGGCCATTTTATATAGCCAGCTTTAAGCCATTCTGTAACATAGTGACTGGAGGACATTTTATATGGCCTGGTTTAAGCCATTGTGATGATATTCAAATCAAATCAAATCAAATCAAAATTGTATTTATTACGCGACATATTTCGAAGAACTCAGGTCGCGAAAAAAGAAGAAAGAAAGAAGTCACATAAATGCGCATGAATTACAACGCAATACATAGGAGAAACTACATAAAACCCGCATTAGTCACATGAACACAAAAAACAATTAATGCATACAGTCCTCAGATTTGGTTGGTGATCTAGCCTTTGTCTCGGAAGTAAGTCTTGGCTTTCCTTTTAAAGACAGGCCAGGATTCGGTGGCTTTAAGGTGATAAGGGAGAGAGTTCCAGACTCTTGTAGCCAGCGTACCCGCGGTGCGGCCGCCCCTCCTGCTCAGACGAGGCCTGGGTGGAAGAAAATTAAGAGCCATAGAGGATCTGTGTAGTCTGTTGGCAGGCCAAGGCAAGAACCAGGAGTGCACGTACGCTGGGCCAACCTTGTGAGCAGCTTTCCAGGCCCATGTACAAAGTCTGTAGTCGATCTGTTTGTTGATTGTTAGCCACCCCAGTGCTCTTCTAGCATTAGAGGTGGGGCTGTTTCTCGGAAGCCGGTCAATGAGTCTGATTACCCGGTTCTGTACCTTCTGTAATCTAGAAAGGTTCTTGACCGAGCATCCGGCAAACATGGAAAGAAATCTTGTGACTCCACTAGACTTCCCCACCTTTCCCAGTGTAACCCCACAGCCCTCACAGGATTTATTTGACTCTAGTATTGGTGAGAATGAATGCAATGGATATCAATCGGTGTCCACAGCCACTCTGAACATAACTACTCCCATGAAAGAGGCAGAAAATAGAGCGGAGAATAGACTTTCACAATCACCAGATTTAGATAGGTTTGCTGCCCATGCTAATGCACCAATGTTAATACCTTCTAGCTGTAATGACTCTAAGAAATCCCCTATCATTATTTCACCAGCTGCACCTTTGGTGGTAGAATCAAAGGCTCAAGAAGAACAACGTAAAAAACAGGGTAAAAAACATAAAAATATAACGAGATCACCGAAAGGCTGTCCATACAAACTGCCAGCTAAACGTAAAATGAAATCACTTAAATATTTAGCAAAAAAGGGCATTAGACAGCAAGAAAAAGCTGAACGGTTGAAAATAAGTTTAGAAAATAACATTGAACCACAAGACTGCAATCCTAGTGAACCTAATGACGTTAACAATCCTAGTGAACCTAATGATGCTAACAAAATGTTATAGTTCAATTGAACAATTGAACTATTTAATAGAATCTTTTCTTTTAGAGAAATTTGAAAAAGTGGTTTCACTAATTGATGGATTACATCGGTGTCTTTGTTCTCTAGAGAACCTGGTTGAAACCAAAACTATTCAAATATCGTCATTAGTTGATGCAGTGCAGGGAGACCACGCAACCCATCTAAAGAAGATGGAGGATATTATCACCATCGAAAACACTAAATTGCGACCGATGTTAGAAAAAAGAGAATACGAGACTAATGTGCTAATTAATAATTGCCTTGAAATGGTCAGAAACAAAGAATCAGTTATAACTCTTCCGTCCTTACAAAGGAATGGTAGTTTACCTGAGCAAAGAAATCAATCAATGCCCTTTAATCAAGGGAGTAATGTGGTACCTAGTTTAATTAAAGACTATGTTGTGGTAGAAAAATCAAGTAGCACAACTAATAGGCCTGGGCTAAAAAAAAACAAGTCAAATATACCGTTCCGGAAGTCCTAAACTTTTCACCAGCAGATTCTAAAGCTACAGTCGTTTGTGTTAATGTTCCAAGGATATTTAAAGGATCTGAAACAAAGGGAGGTTTAATTGGTAAAACGCTACAACATTTTAATAATGTCTTTTGCTTCCCCCTAAATCCTAATGACATTTGCACTGTAGCAAGGACTAAATGGGTTAGTAACACAGCGAAAACTATCAGGGGTGACTGTGTGCTGATTGGGCTGGCTATCTCGGTCATGGCGACTCAGATTCTAGCCAGACTAGGAGGGCTTTCACCCGATTCTAGAATGGTATCTGTGGTGGCCCCATCTTTTTTTTTACCCCCGCTTGAATTTAGAAGGAGGTGAAATTGATATAAAAGATAGTAATAATGAGCTGTTCAGAGGGACAAATTCCCGAATCAACGATGGATATGTTTTACACCCTCAGACTCCTGCTGGTTCAATGATCAAGGATAAGGGGTATGGCACCATGGCAAATTTAAGTAATAACTCATTTTGTCCTATAGCAGATTGTACCTTGCAATGCAAACACTAACCGTGGGGGTATGGGGAGCTGGTACCAGGTCATGCCGTCTACAGCTGACCATAGGAATAGTCTCTATAGCTCTTCGAATAACCAGCTTGATAAAAACTTTATGAACTGCCAGGTCCCCTTGAATCGTAGAGAAGAAAATGTTGTTGTTGACACCTCAAATCATTTTTCCATCTTGGACTGGTATGACCAGGTTGAGTGCACCGATGAAGTAAGGCCAGAGTTAATAGATGGGATTGATCAGTGGACCAATAAGATTGTATTTATTAATGGCCTAAGTGTACAACCAGAGTTACTCCAATTGCCTAGAGTGGAGGACTTAATGATTGAAACTAATAGTCAACAGATTGTAAAAATTGATTTGCCAGCGATTGAGGAGGCTCCAACAGACCATATGCAAGTCACATGATCCAAATCAAACCTGTAGTATATCAGATATTCTGAGGATGATTGAACAGGATAAAAATGATGATTTGTTAATTTCATGGAATTGTGCTGGATTAAAATCTAAACTTTACGATCCAGATTCGGAGCTCAGCTATGTATATTCTTATGCAAGAGACTTGGATGTGTGGATCTGTACAAATTGAGGGTTTCAAAGGAATTTTTGTGAAAGCTAGAAGTTCAGACCATGGTAGAAGTAAAGGGGGTCTGGTTTGTTATATAAACAATTCTTTTAAGGTTCGGTAAAAGAAATACAACTGCATAGAGATTTTGTCCAGGCAATTTTAATTAATAGACCAGGGCTAGGAAAAATTGTGTTATTAAATGTTTATTTAAAACCATGGGAAGGAGATATGGATTGCAATTTGACTTTCATTAAAGATACTATTAGTGATATATTACAGAGTGTCACGGAAATTTCAGGGATTCTTATCTGTGGGAATATGAACGCCCAGATTAGCTTCAAAATGGAATAGCTCTGCTTTGAATGACATGGAATTATGGAATATACTGGATATGTGGTGGGCTGGTGAGATCTGATAAATATGGTTTGAAACTGTTTGATCTATGTGAAGAACTTAACCTGTATTGAACTAATGGTAGATTCAAAATTGATTCTCCCGCACAGCCGACATTCATAGGCCGCCCTCAGTCCTGGTTAGATTACATATTGCTCTCAGGTTCCCTTTGGGATGAGGTTAAGAGCTTTAAGGTTGGTGACACACACTTGAGCGACCACAGGATGTTACTGTGCGGGTTATGTCCACAACAACCGGAAAACACAGTACAACCAATAGAACTACAAGGGCTTGAGCTAACGGCAGGTAGGGGTCATCTGAATTTAATAATTCTATTATGTATCAGGCATTAATTGAAAATGAAGGACTATTATGTCTAAATGATTTGCTTGGTAAATCTGGTAAAGAGCGAATTGCATGTGAAGAAATGTTTTTGGAGTTGATTGGTTTCATTTTAGCTAAACCCATCAGAAAGTCTGGACAATTAATAAAAGAAATTCTTGGTTTAATGAAGAATGTGATGCACTTAAAACCACTATAAATAAACAGTGCAAAGAAATACCTAGGGATAAAATGTTATTATCACAGATAAAACAGATGTATGATGTTGCACAGAAAAAAGCGAAACTGGATTATAATTTGGAGAAGTTGGAATTATTAGCTGCATTAGCATCTAATAAGTCATATTGGAGGGTGTTAAATGATTTATTGAAAGATAAAAGTACCAGCAGAATTGAAGAACCCTCTAGGTTAGTGCATTTCTCTGCCCTAAATAAATTAGATTCTGCTGCACCAAATTGCATTAATCAAGTGCCTGGTATCGAGTTGAGTTTCTGCCAAGCCCAAATTAAATCTGCCCGTTTGACAATTGCTAACGGTAAATCAGCTGGTTTGGATAACATTCCAGCTGCATTATTTAAGATAGATGATGCATTCTGGGTGCCTTTCCTACAAGGTTATTTTAATGAAATACTGGCTACTGGTTTTATTCTGTCGAATTTGCAAAATGCTAAAATGTTACCTATTTTTAAAAAAGGTGCAAGAGATTCCCCCAAAAATTATAGACCGATAAGTTTAATAGCTATTATTTGCAAAAAAAATTGTGTAATTTTATCTAACAGTTTGGGCGACTGGTTAAAGAAGTACAGTCCCTTGTGTGCATTACAGATCGGTTTTATGAATGGACTTGGCACTAGAGATCAAATTTTAAATGTATATAATATTGCCAATAAATATGTTTCTTCAGGCAGATGTTTATATACTGTATTTTTAGATTTATCCCAAGCTTTTGACTATGTAAACCACGTGCTGCTATGGAAAACTATGTCTAACTTTGGCATCCCTGTGAATTTAATTAAGGCTATACAGCTATTATATAAAAATTTGACTGCCCAAGTGATGTACAACGGTCAAGGTGCTCTCATGCCCAAACTTTCGATAGAAAGAGGGGTGAGACAAGGATGCCCCTTTCACCGCTTTTATTTAATATTTATATTAATGATATTTGTGGTGTATTATAATCTGAACAATTCGACGTACCAAAGATAAATGACCTGAGGATACCGATACTTTTATATGCAGACGACAGTACCCTCCTGGCTAGTAACCCAAGATCATTACAAGGTTTAATCAATGTGTTCAAGGACTTCATGTCCTCTAAGAAATTGTCTATCAACACTGATAAAACAAAATTGTATGATTTTTAGACAGAAGAAGCACTTGAAAAACCCGTTTTTTGAAAGTCAAGGGGATACTATTAAAATCATTGATGAATTCAAATACTTGGGATGCTGGTTTACTTATAATTTGACATGGAATGTTATGTGCAAGGGCAATTTGAAAAAATTGAATTTATCAAACTGGGCGTTATTGAAATTGCGTAACAAATTTAGTGTCAACATTGTCGAGAATCTTAGATCTCTTTACGTTGCAAAGTCTTGTGGAATAGTTGCTTATGGAGCGGATACGTGGGGACTTTATCAAACTGAATGTGTAGCGGAATGCAAATTTAAAAAAAATCTTTTAAGTGTTCCCAGTTCTTGTAATGCTGCTCTACTATACACTGAACTTAACTTGTGGCCAATTGATTTTAGATTGAAAATTGCACCAGTGAAACACTTTTTAAGTATCATGTCACAAGATGGGGATGATTTTACTAAAACCGTTTTGTTGTACTCTTTAAAAAATCTGATTCATGTTTCTAACAAATTTATTTATAAAGTGCTAGGGTTTTTTAAAATGATAGGAGTGAAATGGGAAGTTCTGTTAAATTGGAATAAGAGCAGAGACATTATAATAATCCAGGATGCGAAAAATCGTCTACAAAATGACTGGGCAGTTTCGCATTTTAGTAAAAATTGTGTGCAAGAATTTATTGGTTATATGCCTGCCTCTCTCCCTCTATATATGACACAAAGGTTACATAAAAAGGTATGTTCAAATATAACTCGTTTTAGATTTAATTTATTGAATACTGCTGTAGTCAAACAAGTTAGGAATGAAGGTAATACCTGTGATTGTGTATGTGGTTATGATAAGGAAGACCGCTTCCACATCGTTTTATCCTGTAAACTATATGAGGGACCTCGTATAGTTTATCCTGTAAACTATATGAGGGACTATGCAAGGTCCCTCATATAGTATTTGAAGCCATTACTTAATTCTGCAAAACTAAGATTTAGGAGTGAGTCGTTCTACTATTTAAAATAAGCTGAAACTGTATTAGTGGTGTTTGCTCTAGATAAAAAATGTTATGCTGTATATTGTTTAAGGAAATCTCTGAACTTATGTCAATTATGATATTTGTATGCACAATTCTAATTTGTATTTTGTATTGTATTATGTATTTTGTATTTATATGTTTACGCTTTGATGGATCCTATGGGTCCGAATAAAGTATATTCATTCATTCATTCATTCATTCATTCAAGTAGGGTTTTTTAAGCTGTTCTATGAAGGAACTCCTCACACAAACTGATGTAGTGTAATTGCAGGCACAGTCCTCGGGGGAAGCAATGATTTTTCAACTTGGGAGGTTAATATTGTGGATCAGTTCAAAATGATACTTTATTTATAAATAAATACATAAAGTTTAGTCAAGATATTTTGCTCCAGTTGTGCACATACAAAGCTAAACGTACTAAATGAACCATTAAAACCAAAGTTACATTTAAAAGGAAAAATAACAGGTAGTATTTACATAGTTATTAACAGAGTCAATGTCATAGATAATCAGAAAAATCCACCTTGATCTTGCGTTGGCGAACTTAGGACATTGACAAATCAAATTTATCTGGTGATATTTTATCATCAGAAATTAATTTATAACAATCGCAGTAATGGTATGATTTAGTTGAGTTGATTATGTTTCCATAAACTCTTGAACAAAATAACAAATAAAATTTGCATAAAAACGTGTTAGAGCAATCCTGTATATATTGAGGTACAACTCCAAGTGTGCAAATTTGCAAGTAATTAGACAATGAATTCATGGACTCAATAGTATTAAAAACATTCAAGTTATTTTTTCAGAGGAAAATGACCTGCATAAAGACGCAGGAAAATCATATTCAGAAAGCATGTCCAGTGTCATATTGCAATCTGCAGCTAAATTGTTTAGTGAAGACCATAACTTAGCAGAACTGCTCCAAGAGCGATCACATACTTCAGACAAACAAGCATAACAGATTATTTTGGAGTTGCCTCTTCTTACTTTAGAATAAAATTTTAAGATTCTTTCTTCCATTTTAATTTTGCAAGGAACAATATTTAGTTCTGTGCACAGAGCGAGGCCGGGGGTACCACTGATAATCCCCAAACCTCACAGCCGAAAAGAAGGCAAGGTTGTATTGCCATTATGTACAATTTTCTAATGGATAGCCAATTAGAAATATCATAGTGCTTTATCGCTTTGAGTGAAGCAAGACACTTGTTTTTTAATTTCACTCTAGTTTGTGCAAAATGTACATTCCAGTCATGTTTGGCAGTGAAATTAAGGCCCAGATAACATTTTTCACTCACAAGATCAATTTTTTTGTTATCTAAATAAAATACAACTTTTTTATGTCTCCTTTGGGAAAACACTAGAGCTTTGGTCTTATTGACATTGATTTTTAAGTGATTGGCAATACAATATTCTTCCAAAATATGTAAGCCAATTGGGTTGAGGTCCAATAACACTGTGTCATCCGCATAGGAGATTTTGTTTATTGTCATGCCTCCTATTTTAGGCATAATAGCCCCCTTTGCTGTTGATAATCTGGCTGGCAAATCTGACACATAGAGGTTATAAAGCAGGGGTGCCAATATGCACCCCTGCTTTACTCCTCTATTCGTTTTTACCACATCCGTTAATTCACCACTTTCTCCATATTGTAACCTAATCCATGTTTCAGTGTAAAAACAGTCAATTAAATAAAGAAGTTTAACAGGGCACCCAAGTAGAGTTAGTTTATCCCACAAGAGAGGTCTGGATACAGAATCAAAAGCGGAGGAGAAATCCACAAATATGGTATATATGGGGGCCCTTCATTTGGAATATTTTTCCAAGATATACATTAAGGATGAAACATTGATGCATTGTCCCACAACCTGAACGGAAGACCCCTGGGTATTCGGAAGTATGTTATTTTTGTGACCCAAGAATTTAATTGAATCAATAAATATTTGGAAAAAATCTTGCCAATGGCATCCGTTATCGCTAGTATCCGATAGTTTGAACAGTCTGATCTTGTGCCTTTTTTGAATATTGGAATGCCAATCGATCCTTTCCAGGACATGGGAATAGTGCCGCTGTGTAGGATTTGATTAAAGAATATGGTCAATTGAGGGATCCACCAGCTGGCACTGCCCTTTATTATTTTGATAGGCACTCCATCAGGGCCAGGGGCACGAAACATTTTACAAGTGGCTAATATTTTACCCAATGAAGTTTCCGTGATTAAAAGTGTTACGTCTGGGTCAAATTCATATAGCGAGGCAGTGTGACACTGTAAATCTTTCAGCCAAAAATAAGTGTCCAGGAAGTCAAACCATTCTTGTCCCGTAACATGGCTGCCTATTCCCTTGTTATTTGGTACAGATACAATGGATCTTATGAGTCCCCAGAATTTACTCGAGTTTTGCAATTTGAAGGCAGATTCTAACTTTAGCCTTTATTGTTATGGAATGAATTTCGTTTTTGCCAAAAAAAGATTCTGCAAGTTTTTAACAACATTTTTTCTTAGTAATTCTTGCAGTAACATCTAAAATACTGGCACATTTACGCAGTTCATAATTATTTTGTCTTTTGAAACTACGACAAGACTGGTCAAACCATCCAGTTTCGTGATTCTGATTGACAGTCACCTCATACCATATGCGTTTTTTAAGACGCAGGCAAAACAGGTCAAAATTGGTACAGCAATCAATGTTAGAGCCTGCATTGAAGTTAAATGCTTCAAGGATTTTGCCGCAGTTGTTAACCAGTAAGTCTTCCATGCAGCTTCTCCAGTTAATTATTGATTTTTTAATCAGCAATGGAGCATAGCCAATCCTGTCAGACACCGGAAGTGAAGTTTTTATGCAGGTGAATACGGCCTTATGGTCGCCATATAATAAATCAGTAGTACCACATGAAATGATGTTAATTGAGAACCAACGGGGGATTAGCAAAAAAATCTATTAGTGATTTAACTGACCCCCTCTCAAATGTGTTTGCCAGGGCCTTTTTACATTTATCAAATAAAATGCTGTACTCGTTTTCTGTGATAATTGTTGTCAGATTGTTCACAAAAAGGGAAGATCTTACTGTGGGAATAAGATTCCAATCTAAGCATGTATATTCTGTCTGACTTCTCATTTTAGAATTATTAATCAGATTGGCATTAAAGTCGCCCCCGATTAGGACAATACTATTTGGGTTGTTCTCATTTAACATGATTTCATTTATGTTTAGCAATAATTTCTGTTTTTCATCATAAGTTAACATTGGATTAACATAAATGTTCAAAAGAATTATATCATTTCTATCAGCTAACCATATTTTATTGCAAGTACAATGAATCTGCAAAATCTCGTGACCAGTAGTTATTACTTCATTCACATGCCAGTTCAATGATGTAGCAATTAATACCACCATGCCCCCCGCATTATGCCCTGAAGGAGCTTTTGTGGTGGGCAGATAATGAGAACTATACCCAGCAACCGCAATTTCGACTAAGGACCATGTCTCCTGTAAAAAAATGATCTGAAAATGCTTCAGCCAATTTGGTAGGAGTTGCACTCTCCCCTTCTTCAAAAGGCCTGCACAATTCCAGGATGCTACAGAAATTGCTGAGCCCTATACAGCAGGATAATACCAGTCACTGTAATTTTCATAGTTATAATGAGGAACATAGCCCATATCAGCAGGATAATATATTCTGTTTGATTGTGTTGAATCGGAAATGCATTTACAGATTCATAATGCATTTGCATAGGATTAGTATTGGGTCAAAATGGGATGATAGATCTGTTAGTTCTTCTGTTTGCTAAGAACATTGAGACTATTTCATTCTGAGATTTATTGCTATTTATAGGGATATATTCCAAGTCCAGTCTGATGCCAAGATTAAATAAATTCAAGCGCTGTTCATGAAAAAATTCAGAGCATTTGGAGTTGATTAGTTCGACTTTAGTGGTATCAATATCGAAATGACATTTGATATAAATTAAATGCTTAAGATGTGTTTAGAGGTTATGTAGCTCAATGCTGGTATAGGTGCTGCAATTGCGAGTATTGCTGCTCTGTTTAGGTAGATTTTTTCTTTTAAGCTGGTATCTTTGGTGACAAACATCGGGGAGAGGTTTATATATTCAGTGGCCTGAGGGCATGTTTGTCTGGCATCAGGTCTGGGGTCGGAACATATTGGGCGGGGTGGGTACTCAGTTTGATTTTTAGGCTGAGTACCATATTTCTTTACAGGTGAGATGACAGGTCTGGGCTCAGAATGTATGGGGCGGGGTGGATACTCAGTCTGATATATAGGCTTCTTTATAGGTGAAACAGTAGAGTTCCTATCCACTCCTATTTTTCCGTCATCAGTTTTGGTTAATTTAGGCTGCTTCATGATGTTCCTGGGGTTTCTTGGAGGAACTTTAGGAGGTTTGAGACCAGTTGCAGAATTGGTTTTTTGGGGGGGTTTCGAATTGCCCTGTGTATTGCTGATAGTAATGGGTTGGTAATGACACAATCAGGAGATAATAGATCAATTAATTTGAGCCCATCCGGTAATTTGATATTGGCTGGAGGAGGATTTATCACTGGGGGGATGTTACTAATAGCCAGTGAATTAAGCTTGCTTCCAACCCGCTGGGCAGATTTTAAGGTTTCGCTTAATATCTCACGCAAATATTTCTGGTTTTCTTCTAGTATTATTTGGTTATCAGCTAAGTTAGACAGATCATCTTGGAATTCGGCTAGTTTGTTATAAATTAAGCCGTGTTGCGCCCCCACAGCCTTGCGCAGATCTTTTATGTTGGTGCTGACCACTTTTAAGTTTACCAAATGTAAGTCTGTATTCTCCTTGAGTTTGCTTGCAGCCTGAGATTGCTGACCCCAGAAATGTATGAGTTCACCCATAAGTTTGTGTACTGCCGTAACCGAGCATGTTAGATCACTAAGTGCAACCAGTATCATATTTAGGGTTTCAGGCAGATTGGTAGGGATAGTAGTGGGTGTGCTCAATTCAAATTCTTTGGACGCAAGGGACTCCCTTCTACCAGATAGAATAGGGGTTTTAAGTGGTGAAATTAAGATGGATTTGGATGGAGCGGGGTTAACCTTGTCAGGGGAAACATTGTCAGGTTTGTCAGTTGGATCATCATTTTCCTTATTTTTGGGAGGAATGACGGTATCTTCGAGCTCCTCAGCTATCGATTTTTTTAGAGCTGGTACTGAGGATAGAGTTTTCAAAGACTTCGTCAGTCCCCTCATCATTATTATCATTATCAACAACTTTACCACTATCCTCATCATCATCACGCACACGGCCCCGAAGTTCAGCAGTTACTGAGTCTTCAGGATCATAGTTCTGAAGCTCTGCAGCTACTGAGTCATTGTGTAAGGGGTGCGCAGAGAAACCACTTCTATCTAGGATTGACTCAGATATCGTTGAGTCGTCTGCGGGGTTAGTATGATTATTTGCAGGGGGGGTTTCAGAAAATTTTCCATAAGAGTCTGTTTGTTGCAGATAATTTGGATACAGATTTTAATGAGGCCTTTTTCTGTTTACGCAGGGGTTGAACCCTGCGGGCGGCCATAAAAAGGTTAACAAAAACAACAATAGAAAATGAGAATTTATTAATCTATCAAAAAGCCGGTTTGCTAATGCGGTGGGCCAACACAGAAGTTATGCTTAGGTTTGACTATATTTAGCAAAGCAATCGAGCCCTCAAGTGCCAGCGAACAACGGCCCTTTGCGGGGCTTCACGGGCTGCTTATGCTGCCGCTTAGAGGCGGCGTCTAAGTAGCGTGCAGAGAAATGCGGTTAGGCGCACAGGATTCTGGTAGGTGAGGTTCTGAAAAAGAACAGAATTTGCTCAACGTTAGCACAAAGACCCAAGCTTTACTCAGTGTTCCTTAATGAAGTGTGCACCATATCCTGGGAAATACCAGGAATATTTTAAAATAACGAAGAAAGGCAAAAAAGGTGATAAATCACAGAGAAGTTCTTAAATATCAAGAGAACAAATACGTTGATGTTCATAAAACAAAAAAGACAGGGAATGGCAATGTAACTCCCGCAGCAGTCACTTTAGCTCAGAAACAACTCGTATATGTTTATCAGGCTACTCTTTATAGATTTAGAACAGTTAGACTGTATAACTGTAATTCTATATATTTGTATCTCTGTATAGAGATTATTATTTGCAACTTTGAAGCAGTTTATGCTATAGCGATACACTGAGACAACAAGTCCATAACAGTTAGTTCCCGTGAGACATAGACAATGCCGTTTGACTTGTTGAGATTGTGATGCCGTTAAAAGGCAAAGTACCTTGAAAAGGTAAAATCCAGCGTAGAGTCAAACTCCTTGTGTTGAATTCCTTTTAAGTCCAGGTTCCACGTCTTGGAAGACACGCCAGCACAGATGGAGGATCCAGCAAAGTTAGACCGTTTCCACCGTGCACAGCAGCAAGAATGAAGATCTTTGTTGAGACGTCCACTTTTCACCAATGAAAGACGGGATCGAGGCAGCCAATCCGGCCAACAGCGGCCCTTTATGGGGCTTCGCGGGCCACTTACGCTGCCGCTTAGAGGTGGCGTAAGTAGCGTGCAGAGAAATGCGGTTAGGCGCACAGAATTCTGGTAGATGAGCTTTTTGAAAAGGTAAAATCCGGCATAGAGTCAAACTCCTTGTGTTGAATTCCTTTTAAGTCCAGGTTCCACGTCTTGGAAAACGCGCCAGCACAGATAGAGGATCCAGCAAAGTTAGACCGTTTCCACCGTGCACAGCAGCAAGGTTAATATTGTTTATGTCTTCTTTCCAAGTGGGATCAGGGAACCAGGCACAAGCTCTCCCAATTTAACTGCACTCTCCAAATGAGGTGGCTCATCACCTGTGTAAACATGGTAGCTCCTCCTAAATCCGGACCAACTTCCTGACAAATTCTCTAAGGCCCGCAGGCTCATTACGAGTTGTGCTAAGGAAAATGGGTAAGGTCCACAATGCGAACTTTCCGCATATGCAAAATAAATGCGTAGCCAGTCCGCACGATTACGCATTGAAAAACGCATATACGGAGCCCGGCATGCAAAAAACATGAGGAAAGTCCAAGTCCACTTGTTTATTGCGTGACAACGTCAAAACGAATGGACGGCACAACAGCAGTGGATTGGGGAGGCGTACCTGTTGCTAGTGAACCCCAAACCTGTAACCCTAGGCAAACTTTAATCCATAGCAGAATATGTCACCCAGGAGGCTGGAATAGGAGGTAGGACATTGACCTTTACACTGATCAACCAACAGCTATTCTACGAGCCTAGAACACCCCAGTGCTAATGTGTCTGCCATCCATACTCTTACAGAGCAGGTGAGGGTGACAGGAGAGACCATCACCAAAGTGATCAAGGACCTCACCACCTCAGTGCAGCAAATACATGTCACCGCTGCCCACACAGAAGTGCAGTTTCCATCAACCTCCATCACTCTGAAACGATCATCCGGCACCGCCTCGATGCAGGGCAGTCCTCATTCATCATCTGCACTCCAGTGTGGACTCTGTAAATGCAGGGGAGGGGGAAGGGGCAAGCAATGAGTTTGGTGATAGCATGGACACATTGCAGACTTGAGACTTTCGGGTCACCTGTGGATAGTTGGGGTTAGTATGGTGGGAGGGCGGGGTGTTGATGGAATGCTGCACAGTTGGGGGGTTAGGTTAGTGGGAGGGATGTTGATGGAAGGTTCCCAGTTTGGGTTAGGGTGGTGGGAGAGAGGGGAGTTGATGGAAGGGTGCACATTTGGGATTAGTTGTGGGAGGGGAATTGGTTTCACTTACACAGTTATCATGTACATTTCCAATAATAATCACGGCCTTACCCGTGGGATGTTTGCACGGCATTGTCTTTGCCTCCTGTGCTGGCTCTGGGATAGAATGGGTGCCAGAGGTGGTGGTGCTGCTGGTGGGGCCATTAGTTGCCTTCTTATGGCCCGTACTCTGTAGTGTGACCTCTGACCATGAGGTGGTGGAGCATCTGCCTCTGCTGCCTTCTCTCTGCCATTTTCGCCTCTCCCAGCATCCCCCTGGGTGGTTGCTATACTTTTATTGGCAGTAATGCAACCTGGCTCCCAAAAAACCTCATTCACCTGGTGGCCCAATTGGCGTTTCATGCGTGGACTCCGCATGTTTTTACACATTTATTTTGGTTAGAGGTTCTCCTTCGTCACCTCGATACCAACTTTACTTTTCTTGCTTACATTCTGCATCGTTACACGCATTTTGTATGCGTGCAGGAACTCGTAATCAAACGGGATGTGCGCAGGAATTTAAACGGTAGATTTTGCGTATTGTTCGTGTGTTTTTTGCATAGGCCATGTGCATTGTCTTCTGCATGACCTATAATCATGCGTAGTCAGGAAACATGCAAATCCATGCGTTTTATGCGAGTATTCTCCGCATGTTTTCACGCTATGCAGGACTCATAATGACTCTGATAGTGACCACAAAATACATAAGAAATTAACACAATAAATGAAACAGGACAGAGACAGCGGAAATATCAATACGTTCATTCAAGGAGTTTGCACATTCATTTTTGGAACTAATGTCAAGCCTTACCTCATTGGGTACCACCCAATTCCTATATTACTAGGATTATTGGTTCACTATACATATTTAGTGACATTCATTTTAGGGTACTTCAATCAAAACTAGATGGAAAAACCGTAGACTGGGCTCCAAAAGTGGGCCCGGGAAACTTCTTCAGGACGAACACACTATTGAAAAACAGGTCATCTATTCATGTAGTAGAAATCTGCAAAACCTGCAAAACCTAGTTGTTGAGGAAAAGTGAGAGTGCGTCACCCGAATCAAAAAGTGAAAAGAACAGATGCACCACGAATACCTCCACCAATAGTTAAAAAACATCCATTGTTTTTAATTAAATTAAAATTAAACACATCACCATCTTACTAGTGGAGTAAATCATTTAACTCTCACATTTCCGCTCTTAGCATATGCGTGACAAGGAGTGGCTAAATGTATTCTCTTATGATCTTTTAGTGTTCACCCCAATATTAAGTGGGTAAACGATCGCCCTGTGTATTAGTGCAAGACAGGGGTCGAAGTGCAAAAATAAAAGTAAGGGTACTATCTAGTCTATCTGGTGAGAAGAGGGGATACTAATAGGTAAAATGAATGGGAGAGGGCCCCAGAAGTAGTGGTCCTACCCAAAAAAGAGGGGGTACTTGTTACCCCCTCGTACCACCTCACTTTGACCTTTGGTACACGACCAAGCAGGTAAAACACTTCCCCTTCAGCCTTACCATTTTTTTTACTTATTAAGTAATTACTTCATGAGTAAGATGTGATGGCCTTCATTTTATTACAACTATGGATGCCTTTTTAACTTTTGGTGGAGGTATTAGTGGTGCAGCGATTCTCTTCAGTTTTTGATTTGGGTGATACACTCTCTCTTTTCCTCAACAGCTAGAGATACAGTATGGAACAAAAACCTAAGTATGTACTCTGCCTTGGGTTTGTATATTTCTACTGCATGAGTAGATGACCTGTTCTTCAACTGTGCGTTCTTCATGAAGGCGTTCCCCGGGGTCCACTTGCGGAAGCCCAGCAGTGGGGAACAAAACAGTCTGTCAGCGGTTTTTCCATCTAGTTTTAATTGAAGTGCCCTAAAATGAATGTCACTAAATATGTATACTGAACCAATAATCCTAGTAATACAAGAATTGGATGGAACCTAAGGAGGTAGGAGTATTTGGGCCTATGCCTTGCCTATATTCTACAACAATAATATTGAATTGATCCCACTCCCAGACACCTAAAATACCCTGGACCATACTGTATTTCTATGTAACTATAACTACTTACACATAATGACAATTATTTATAACAATTAATACGATGTAGACCTTTTTGAAACGTATAAACTATTTGGAACGCTTTAAACAAGGTTACTATATTAATATTATTTTAATTACTATGCTATTATTATAATTAATATTACTATTTTCAAAGCTGTGAACCTATTTAAAGGGACAGTTCGGTCCAACATGTTTATCATTTTTTAAAATGTTCTTACCTTCCTGAATGCAATTCCTTTTGTTTTTATTTTTTCAAGTAATCTGATTTGATTACTTTCTAATGCCTGACATCTATCTCTGGGCTCAGCCATTTTGTGGTGTGACTTTGTTTACATAATCCCCTTGGCACTGCATACAAAGTAACCATGTCTTCTCTCTGTTCCTCTGTTGAGGGTAAAGACGTTACTTTGTAACAATTGCCCTGGGGATTATGTAAATAATCAAAATCATACCTCGAAATGGTGAAGCCTAGGGAGAGGGCACAGGCATTAGAAAGTAGTCAAATGAGATTAGCTGAAAAATTAAAACAAAATAAATTGTATTCCCAAAGATAAGAATATTTAAAAAAACAAATAAACATGTTGGACTGAACTGTCCCTTTAAAAACAACAATTTTAAACTTTCCAAATTATTTTATATTAAAATGTTAAAATTACAGTTACAATTTTCAAAGCTATGAAACAGTTTCAAACAACTGAGTACAACTGTTTAAAACTATTTTGTAAGCTTAAAATGTTTTTATGAATATATTTCTTTAAATACAATTATTATTACTATGTTCACAGCTTAAAAACTATTATTATTATTATTTTCAAAACAATTTTGAAAATGTTGAATACTTTTAAAACTTTTTAAACTGTATTAATAATATATATTATATTTATATATTATCAATATAATAAATAGCACTTTTCTTACTATTCTTAAACTTTTAAAAATCTATAAACTATTAAAAATAATTGTTGAAAGCAACATTATGAATGTTTTAGCACTTAATATTTATCAACTTTTCAAACTCACTTGCAGAAATAAAAAAAAAAGACAATCCAGGGTAAAAAGAATTGCACCATTTTCAGACGATTTTTGCAGCATTTTCGGTCACTTCTTCGGCCGATTTTTGAGTCGTTTACAGCCTAAAAGGGCCATTTTTGTCGCCCCCTAGGCAGATGCTGCCTTAGGTGGCAGTCTACTTTGCCTAATAGTTGAGCTTACCCTGAGGACGTCGCCTGGTTTACTGGAGCCATTCCTGTTATTGGGTCAAAGGGTTAAGAGAACGCCTCCATTAGCGACATCTCAGTGCATTGAGCTTTCCCTGAACTGCAGTTCTGAAGAAGAAAGCATTTTTTCCTGATTCTAGCTCTCTCCCTAATGTAGTTTTCTAGTCCAAGCCACAATTTAAACTGTTGATTAAACACTGAGATACTCTAAAACCTCCTGTTTATTTCCTCACCTTAAAGAGACTGTTTGCTCTAACTATTTAATTATTTCTTTAAGTGTTTCTACCTTCCTGAAAGCAATTCCTTTTGTTTTAATTTTTTCAAGTCATCCCATATGACTGCCTTCGAGTACCTGCAAACACTCTATGGGGTCAGCCATTTTGTGGTGTGATTTTGCTTAAATAATCCACATGGTCTTTGTTACAATGTTAACCTTTCTTCCTTACAGGCCTCTGCCATGGGAAGAAGAGTTACTTTGCTACAAATGCCATGAGGAGTAGTTAAACACACCACAAAATGGCTGAGCTCAGGGAGAGATTACAGCATTGGAAAGCAGTGATAAGAGATGACTTGAAAATTTAAAACAAAAGTAATTGCATTTAAGAAGGCATGAGTATTTAAAAGAAATATTAACAAGCACTGGCCAATGCCATTGGTTTTCTGCTTGTGGGTGATCGCGGGGCGAGTCAGCTGGTGATGGGGTAAGACAGTGGGTTTGTGGAGTGGGTGAGGAATCTGCAAAGCAGACAATCGTCAATGCAGGAAACAGTAGCCAGAAGCATTAGTCACACAAATTAGAAGCGGATTAGTACTAATGACATGTTATCACTATGCAGCCAAGCAAGTAATTAAAGGCAAATGCTATAAATGTGAAAGTACTGAGCAGAGACTGCAGAGCTGGGCAAGTAATTGAAGGTAACTGCAGATATTTTCGGCCAGCTCTCAGTGTGTTTGATTGATCTAGAGACTGCTGTCAGTTTTATTGTGCCAATAAAAAATAACAAGCAGGGAACCTTTAAGTTCAAAGGAAGCTGGTCTTTAATTATCATTCACTGGGTGTTAAAATATTCCTTCTACTGGGTGCTACAGTGGGAAAAGTAGTTCTCTTCTCAGTTGCTTTTTCCGGCAGCTCACACTACAGCCCTGACAGGGATTTTTAGAAGGAATATTTTCTGCCTATGGCGTCATAAATGATGGCAAAAGTAGAAAACTAAAAAGTCTCACTTCCTTGGATGCACCTTCTAGTCAATCACTTGCAAGAAACCCGTCGTACTCAGTGCACTCGTGATTTACAAAAGCCCAGCACCTAATAGGAGTAAAACTTGCAAAAAGCATAATAAAAAAAATTATTGCATAGACAAAACATCATTGTATTTTCATGCAAACTATATTGCTGGAGTCTATGCAGAATGTACTACAATAGGCATTGACATATGTTTTGGGTCCGGAGAGCATCTTGAAGCTCACATTTAAAATTGGACCAGTCTTGTCTATGACACAAACTTGGTTCTCATCAGATACAAAACAGCGGGTTTGCACACATTTTTTCGCACATTCCCAGACTGCTGACATGAGAGCTACTATTTAATCAACACGTTCTCCAGTGTTGTGACCACGTTGGCTAGTACCGGTTTTAGCATCACATTGGCTGGTTATGACATCCGTTTGGCTGATGTACCACAACACTGCAAAGCACGTAGTTGCAGGGCACCCAATGGCATGCAAAACACATTAGCCAGTCCTGCCATTTTTTTCATACAGTGCTTAGCCTTTTAGGTGCTGCGACTCTCAGTAACATATTGTCAATGAAACATGAGTCACAGAATGAGAAAAACAGCCTCAAGCCTAACTTCTACCCATCATAGTACCTGTCTCTTGCATTAAAAAAAAATTAATACCCTCAATAAAAATCAGATCAAACTATTCATTGGTATGAAATAAATAAAACCAAAATAAGAGAGAAGATGCATACACAACAAATTGTGCTTGACATTAAAGTGGTACTGAATGGCCTTTAAAATACAGCACAATCTGCTGGTCAAGTGACGCGCCAAAGCATGGCATACGGCCTCTAGGGAGCTCCGCTCGCCCACCTCAAAACTTTGCGGGACAACCCCTGCCATCCAACCCCATCTGCAGGTCCAGGTCATGGATTTTGCTGGTGACGGTCCCGACGTGCAGAAGCAAGGAAAGAAAGGCAGCCTGCAGACCAAATTGTCAGATTTTTGGCCGCTAGTCTCAGGCACGGGGGATTTGGTGGCCATGTTGGAGGTGCCGGCGGGACACGCTCCTTGGGACCCGGAGGGGATAGAAAAGGAGCATGGGGGGCTCATGGTGGCTCTCCTGGATGAGATACGTCAGATTCGCAAGGACATCAGTGATAAACTCGACTCCTTCCTAAACCAACACAATATTCTCCAAACCTACGTGGAGACCCTGACGGCGGCACTGAAGGCAGCAGAACAGTGGACTGCAGATCTGGAGGGCACTGTACAGCCGCTTCAGGCTGCCAATATCCAGCTTCACCTGGAATTGATGCAAGTGCAGACTCGCCTTGAAGACCAAGATAGCAGGGCACGGCGCTGCAACATGTGGGTGATTGGAGTCCCGGAGAACTCTGAGAAGGGTTCTCCCTGAGCTATACTTTGAGGGATTCATCCGGGAGGTGCTTCCTGGGGTCAATCTTTCTAACATGTTTGTTATTGAAAGAGCTCATCGTGCACCGGTGCAGAAGCCGTACCCCGGGACTGCCGCCTCGGGCGGTGATAATGAAATTTTTAAACTGCAGAGAACAGGACGCCATTTTGTGCCATGCCCGCGAACTACAGGAGGTTCGCTATCGCAACAGTCACATAAGCTTTTATCCAAACCTCACGTAAAAAGTGCAGCGGGCACGCAAGGCGTTTCAGAAGGCGAAGGCGGCCCTCCGGGCTCACCGATATCAATATGCAATGTTACAGCCGGCCAGGCTGAGTCCACTTTTTATGACCC
>JAWWEI010098661.1:0-10317 GCA_035583255.1 Pseudotriton ruber | reverse complement strand
AGATCTTCTTGTGCATGTTGAAGGGTGGCAGTGTAAAAGCAAGTGGTGTAATTGATCATCGATCCGCAGTCATGCACAGGGTGCCATGAAGCACTGTCCCTGCATCATAAGGCAGCATGGTGCCAGGTACGTAACGCCCACTTTAAATTTGGCATGAAACAACACCCTTTATAAAGCACCCATCACAGTATGTCAACATAGTTCTAGTGCTCTGATATACTGTTGCCGGCATTTGAACTGCAGCTTCTTCACAACCCATGGCTCCCGTCCGTCCTAACAACTTCTACAGAAGCTCTGCAGCTCGACGTACAGCGGCGAAACCAGTGGGATTACGCTCACCTCTGCCACAGCAGCAGAAGCGGGCCCGACCTGCCACGTGTCCATCGACCGTGCCAATCAACGGGGCTACGGCACCAGCTAAGGACCAACAAAAACCACGGCAGCCAAAGGCCAAAAATTCGGTCTGCTGTTACAACCTCAAAAGTGTTTCTTCCCATAAACAAGCGTTCCTGGCAAGGAGAGACATAGCGAAAGCCGGCAAATTGCGAGGTAAGTGGCTGAGTGCAGATAAATTTGTACAGTATTTATTTTCTGATGTCTATGTGTCTGTTTTAGAATGGCACAGCATGCAAACTTTGACAGGTTTTGTTCTGTGTCCCACAATATACAGCACCCACAGTTGAAGCAGAGGATGTTGTGGCTGAGATCCTTGGTCTTCTGAGTCCATGCGACCAGGAGGAAAGCGTGGAACAGATGCCGATCCACTCTGCCAGCACGTCCGACTATGTCGAGGCGACACATTGGGGTGATTATCTCCAGTACTTATTGTGCCTAATTTGCTTGTTGCATGGCCAGTGTCTCACAATAAATATGTCCTCTTCCACTCCACAGCACCACCAGTCGAGCCTGTACGACCATTTTCCGCCCTGTACATTGCTATGCACGTTTTGGACCGCACAGCCGACACACCCTCCGACTTGTGTAAGTAACCTGTGCCAGAATGAGCCCTGGTCTCCATGCTCGGTTCCCAACTTACTTTTACTTTCTTTACTGCAGCTGCACTGGCAGTGGACGCGTCGGCTGAGCCGGGAACGTCGGCGCGTGGTTACAGCACAGGAAATCACTGTCCAACTGATTTCCCGGGTAAGTACAGCACTGATTTGTCGAGCCAGGTACTAAGTCCAATAAGTGTATTTCTCATCATAGATAATGCTGTCTTTCCAATGAATCATCTACAAAGCAAGCTTATAGCTCTTATTCGCCGATCAAATGCACTATGAAGCAATGACTGTCTTGTGAATGTATTTCCACTCGCCACCTGATATGAAACCACAACTTACCTTTACAAACATATTACAATTAATATCCTTTTCTTCTGCCGCTCAGGCCTTGTCTACACTTCGCTGATGATAGGCGACATGAGTGATGTGGAACATCTACCCACAGCGCATGCATTGGATCGCAGCGTTGCTGCACCAACAGGTACGCGCAAATCATGAACCGGCTTAAACAGAAATAGTTGTTGGGCAGTTTTTAACCAAGATCCTTTCCTCTTTCAAAGCATTTGTAGGCTCATAATGTAATTCCATAATTCCAAATAGTAACCTATTGTCGCCACAGATCTTAGACATTGACTGTGCATCGTGTGGGGTGCGCCACAACTGTTTTCCTTTTAATATAGCTTGTTCGCCTTACACACTTACCAAAAACGAAATCTTACACTGCTTGTGTTGCTTTTTGTTGCAGGCACTTTGGAGGCATCGCCTTCCAGAGCCGAGGGAGACGCCGACACTCCTGAAGAGCCAGACACTCCAGTCTATACAGGTACTGTACACTGTTGCACTGCGGCAGGCCCTAAAGCTTGCCAATGGGTTTAATATCAGACATAGCAAACGTTCACGGCCAGCAAAGGCATGAAAGCTTGTGTTTTAAAACTCCAGTATGCATTGTTACTGTTATGTCAATGACCGTTGTATTGCTTGTTTTCGAGACTTGTCAAATACAACAGCTTACACTCCAGTTGTTGGTTTTTCAAGAGGTGGGAGGTTAAGACACTAGGGCCCTCATTAAGGTAAGGTCGGTATTCCCTAGTGGAATACCGACATAATCGGTAATTTACCGATTATTGGTATTATGGTTCAGGCCATAATACCGACTTTATTACCGAGTGTTTTCACTCGGTAATAAAGTCGGTAATGTAAACGTTTCTGTGTTAGAAACATTTACATTACCGAGTGAAAATATTATTTTTTAAATAATTAAAAAATAATATTAATACATTTTTTAAAAATCTGTCAAGCCAGGGCTTGACAGATTTTATTATTTTCTATGTGCCCCAATAGGTTTGGGGCACATAGAAAATAATTGTAATACTTACCGAGTGGTAAGTAGCAACAGGTAATGCAATAGGTAAAACCAATTGCATTACTGACTTTCTTCAATTACCAACTGTTTTCAGTCAGTATTCCCCACTGAATAAAGTCAGTAATTTATCACTCGGATTTACCTAGTACTTACCTTTATAATTCAATGAAGTCGGTAAAACAGTCGGTAACTGGGGTTACTGACTGTTTTACCGACTTTATTGAATTAACGGGTCCCTCATAATGAGGGCCTTAAAGTCTCACACTTTGGCTGATGTTTATTGGGAGATGGCCTAACATTAGTTAAGGGCATCAACATCTTTTATGAATAGGATTTAAAAAAGAAAAACACGGGACAGCAGAAGCTAGGAGTCCAATCCCATAAACTGAATAATTCAGTGTCACTGTAAATCAGTGCTAAAATAGAGCCAGTAGACCTTTCATCCATTTATCTGCTGGCTGTCAGACCCTTGATATGTACCACATTCAAATACAGCATATATTTCTTTACAGAGATGTCACCTTGAACGCTTCATTAGAAAACTTGCACTTTCCACAACTAATTGACACAAAGAAAGGAGTCACTGCATCTCAATTATCTGCTACTTGAAAGGTTCCTTATAGAAATACTATATTTTGAAATATAGGACATTTGGAATACAGTTTGAAATACTGTTTTGTATTTGGAACATTTAAAGAAGTGATATTAAAAATGTTCTATCTTTACCTTGTGACCCAGAGATGACAGATGTTTCAAGACATATATTTACTATCTTTTGAGTCCTTGTGCAATTAAATGCTTCTCTTTGTCAGTTTCTTTGGGCATCTGTGATATCTTTTTTGCCTCTAAGTATTGCTTCTAAGCTGATGCATTCCCAGCATACCTATCATTGGTTCTACTTGCATTGTTGAATATTTCTAGATAGACCCCTCACATGTACCTTCTGTTCTAGAGGCAATAATTCTCATGTATATACTGATGTAAAAATACATCTTATGAGAATATATATCTTTTCATTCACACATGTTCTTAATTGCTACTATATGTCAGGCTTTAAAATGAATTTCTCCCAGTTCAAAATGGTATATATTCCCATGACCTTCATTTCAATCTACACTGTAAGTCGTCCTGATATGTAGTACTTTTCAGAATCTAGTCTTAATGAGTCGCACTTTGTTAGTTTCACATCTCTTCTATCAACTTTTTCTTGCTTTGTGGAAATTAAAAAATGTTCTTCTACATTATTCAGTCACTTACTTTTAATAACAAACATGATCTGTTAATCAGTTAAATTATTTTCAACTTTTCAACAATAAGGATATCTGCTACATGGCTGAGTTTCAATCCCATATAATTCTCATTATATCCAACAATATATTTTTTTCTGCTAAAATACAAGTTGTTCTTTTGATCATCTCTTTATTCAATTATTAAAAGACATAATTGATTCAAATATGTATATGTTGGTCGAGTGATCATCAATGTGCTTTTGTTGATTGTATTTTACAGTGGTTGATTTGTGTCTAGCTAAATAGAGCTTTTGTTGACCTGTTGAGACTGAAATATTAAATAGTAGAACTTTTCCCCTCAAAACTATAAGCTTTTTATCCATTTTACTTATTTAATACAGGCCAGCTACAGGTTACATTTTCAAATTCCTATAATTTAGTTAAAAAAACTATTTGGGATTATATTTCATGTGCAACATTCTTTGCTAGGTCACAATTGTATCATTTTCAGAATTTGCAATGATGATTTCAATACAATGCGCTTTGATGTATGTATTATACTTCTGTTTCCATTCATAGATTTTTAATTTATGACTGGCCTGATTTACAAAACAATATTTGATTTCTTACCACATTCTTAACAGATATGTTCTTTTCTTGCAGCTGGTGAGATCAAGGCTCCCACATTGAGTATCTTCCCTCCCTCCACAGAGGAGATAGCAACAAAAAAGGCCACATTGGTGTGTCAGTGCCAGGATTTTTACCCTGCTGCTCTGGCTTGGACATGGACAGTAAATGGTGAAACAATAAATACTGGAGTTGGCTCAACCAGACCCACCAAACAGACAGACAACAACTTGTTCATGGCAGGCAGTTTACTCTCGATAGATGCAATCGATTGGACTGCAAACAAGAAATACACCTGCACAGCGACCCATGAAGGAAAGACTTTTGAAGCATCAGTGAAGCAATCAGAATGTGTTTAGCACTTCTCAGGGCATCATTGTCCCTATTCCAGAGTCCAGTAATAGTAGGCTCTTTATAGAGATCAGTGGTTTATAGTTTAGCACAAAGTAACAGTAATTGACCTTTAAGACACATATGGGCCATTTCCAAATATGTTCTAAGTAAATCCTACTTTTGAATTAAGGCTCAATTTGTCTTATTTTCATTTATTAAAACATATTTGTATGTGATTATGTCATACCAATAGACTAACATAATCAATAATGCATATGTGTTCCATATTTAGATCTCCTTAGTTCTTACTGCTGCATTTATGTACTATTTTGTAATCAATAAAATATGTTTATTCATCAGATAATACTTATTTTGCCTTATTTTATTTCATAATTTTTTTATTATTTTGATTTCTTAGTCAATCTTTGTGCACATTGCTTTGATAGAAGGGATATTTTCTTGGAGGTTTATAAGATTCAAGGTCAAGGATTTATATGAATAGATAGATTTCTGAGGTTCAAATCAGATTATCCAAGAAAGAGAGCTATTTGCTTGTTTCTGAAGAATCTGTGAGTATTATTTAATCTCCAAAGCCATGCAATTCAAATGGTCTCTAATATTTCAAATGCTCCATTTGTAGAAGAATAGATAGTGAACTGGAGAATAGAGAACAGTTTGTCACTCTAAACGCAGCTAGTAGCATTATAATCAAACATTGCATTATTGCTATTTACAATGAAAATGAGATATTATGGAACATAGCAATGTTGGAGTAAGGAAAGATTTGGAATAGACCTTGTAACCAGTGGAACAGGAAAACACATAACATTTCCCAGTTCAATTTTTAATATGGATTAATATAACTGAGTAAGCATTTCATTTAGTAATGAAATCAAGTTTGACACACCATAGTAGAAGGTTTACATTTTGTATGAATTGTGTATTACATTTTTTAGGCAGATGTTTCTAATAGAAGCTATACACAAGTAAATGTGCAGACTGCAAGATTATTCTGGTGATGTGCTATTAAAATGAACACAAGACAATGTAATTTTACACAGCAACAGTGGGTACAGGGAGAAGGTGAAAAACATGAAGATACAATATACTTAACAATTTAAGAAATATATTATATGATACTGTATATGCAAACCTGGGTATGGGAAGCAATTCAGCTAGAGATGGTTTTGGCAGAAGATTAATGAGGATAGTATTGAATAGGTATTCTCATGAATAAACCAAGCAAATATATGACCATTAATTTCAAAGGGAAACATTTCCAATGTTCTCAGGTCAGCTGTTAAAGGCTATGAAAGCAAGAGTTCCTGCACTGAACACTTGGAAATAGGTAAATGTTATGTTTTCACTGTACCTAAATACAGGAGAATTTAAACAGAAGGTGATCTTTACAGAGAAGCGTTTTGTGCTCTGTTGGACTAAAGAAGTATCATAAGCAAAGAAAGAGGTGTATAGAAAGGGTTTCATATTTTAAAACTTAAAAAACTACTAACAAAATCAAATATGCTAAAGATATTTTTTGATATTAGGGTTTCATAAGTGTTATTGGCATGTTTTTATGTGACACTCAACTCAATAAAAGTGTATAAACAGGTCATACTGATATAACACTAGAGACAATAGTATACTGTGTGATTTGAGAGGGCACTTTTCAATAAAACATATTTACACAATGGAAGAATCAGAGTAAGCATGGGGTCATATACTTTTATGATGGGTATGGAAAACTTGATTCCTTGAAGATCATTGAAAAATGCTACAACAAGAAATACCTGAAACAATAGTTCTTTGATATACTTAGAGCATGCTAAAATGGTTAGTCTTTAGTTCCTAATCCTAAAGACCAAAACTGTCTCATGCATTTAAATTACTCCCAATGGTATTCATAATCTATCTTTGCCGAGACACTCTAATGCCAAAGTCCATAAATTAACCATTTTATGATAAGAAGCTCAGGAAATCCTTCAAATATATCACCTTCTGAACTTCTGTGACCAGAGTGAATTTCACCAACATCATATGCACTTGTTTCAGATGACCTCCTTCCTTCCGAAATGAGATGGAGATGGTTTGATGGTTTTTGCACAACTTTGTATCATGGTGGTGGGTCTTTGGTGGAGGCACCCAGCTGAACGTCCTTTGTAAGTAACATCATCAATGTCCAAATATTATTTTTAAAATACTAATTTTAATTGTTGCATAGTTTGACCCTTACCATCTCTAATTTATTTCATTTTTAGGACCCATGTGTACTTGTATGCATAGCAAATTGTTTCACAGCATTATTTTAGCCAATTTTATTGGTATAGATATATAGTAAAGTATACAGTAAGTCATTATTCTTAGTCATTCACAAATATTTTCTTTATTTGTGATGGAAAATATTATTTCAAAAAGCTTTATCAACAAAGACGTGTTCTGCTATGGCTATAAATAATACTGATATTGGGTAATTAAGAGGAGTTAATATACAAATGTTAAAGGTATTTCCAAATTAAATATGTATCATTTGAGGGACAACCCAGAATCAATTTTATCTTCTGTTTTTCAGTAAATATCTTGAAATCATCTAATCTTCCATTGATTGAAAATATTGAGATGTTTATGCACATAAAATTGTTAAGATGCTAATTAATATTTAATGTTTTCAGGATTTTAATATACCTACTGCATGTATTTTTGTTTACCTACTGGTTCCAGTGTCTAACCAATTCATTTGTCATTTACCTTAAAAATCCATCAGCCAAAAGCTTTAGCTGTATGCATAAATTGTCAACTACATTATATTGGGTATATAGAAATTAGTGAATGGATTGTGAGCATACTGCTGTACCGACTGCTAAATAGTCATTCTTTAACCAAAATCAGTTAAGAATACTATGTTTAGAAAAGCAAATCTATTTGAAAAATTATTTTTTGAGAATTTTAAATGCTGTTGCATTTGAATAATTACTATTGAATATGTAAGGCTTCAACATGCATTACCTTTATATAAAGGTGAGCTTCTTCAATCAATGCCAATTTAATTGCCAAGAGGGTTATAATGCATCTAGATACAATATGTGGAGACCCTAACATGAGAAATTAGAATCTTTATGATGTTTACTAATCATTTCCTAATTTTGAGTTTGATACATAAAGGATCACAGAATGTCTTGGTAGCAATTTGTTATGTGCTTTTCTATTGATCTGTGGGAAAGTACATATAATATCATGTTCATTATACTGTACTAATATATAATATTAGCTGTTCATCTGTTAGTCTATAAATATATTAATTAAAAAGTAATAATTTTGCATTTATATAGATGCTGTCAATATCACATTGAAATATATATTAATGTCGGTACTGTAACTGTTCTTTTGATAAGTTTGGTAAATCATTCATGTATCTTACAGCTGCTGCTCTCATGCCACTAGTTTTTCCTAATTTGAAAAAAAATATATCCAATGCCCTCCTGGTGAAAATTCAGTAATGGCTACACCCCAGTTACTTTTATTTGGTGATATTATGACAGATGCTAAAAGTTTCTAATTAGGTGAAAAAGAAATGTTCAGTTTGTCTAAAGTATTCTTAAGAATATTTTTAAAATATCATATTTCTCAGGCCAGCTATTGTCTAGAATATTTTTAGCTTTTAAGGTATTCAAATTTTAATGGTCTGATGAGAGATATAAGTTCACTCAAAAATAAAGATATGTTGGATGTTACAATTATCCCTAAACATGTTTCCATCTATGAAATATATTTTAACCATTTATGAGGCTAATACACAGTGGCACTGAATTTAATGTAGCTCAATACCATCAGTCTGAGGGAGCACCAATCAAAATCTATTGTGCAATAATCACTGCTTTTTCCATGGGGTGGTTTATGTACCGCATTGTGTCACTGTGAGTTCATCTTTGGTGGTGGAACCCAACTTAATGTCCTATGTAAGTACCTGAATTAACTCTAACTACTACTTAAATAGATTTTTTATTATTTTGTTTTTTCAAAATGTTCTTTCATTAATCATCTTAATATTAGTAAGAGCTTATAGTGTTCTGAAGTGAAACTGTGATTAGCTCATCACTTACAATGATTTTACAGTATTCCACTACATTCTTTAAATATTGTTCTTTTAAGAATTGATGATTTGTTCACTTGAAAATCAGCAATATCCTACATTTTTATACCTATTACCACAGGAATTGTTTCTTGTGAATGTCCTTTATCCTGCTCTATCCACTGGAGATAATTTTACTGATCCACCATAGCGTTTTATAGGTCTTGCATTTTTTCCTTTGCATAGCTTGCATTGATTTTGATGGAAGATATGCAGGCAAAAAAATGAAAGACATTTGAAAATATTTTGTGGATCTATCCCAATGTTACCATTATTAGTCTAAAACCACAGCTCTATATTTTCAGGATTATGGATTAGTATTTATCTTTCATGCTGCTACAGTTTCTTTCTGCTTTGTGCATGCCAGTGTTTATGTAAGGCCTTGTGGCATTGTGGGTATATCTTTGGTGGTGGAACCCAGCTAAACGTCAATAGTAAGTACCAGAATGTATTCCATCGAATAAATCCGGGTAATTATGTTATTAGTTAAATGTATTCTGTTAGTTATCCAAAAACATTACTATATCAGAAATCAAACTTCTACAGTGCAACAATTTGATTCTTTCCTGTCTTGTGGTAGGTTTTCAGTGAGTTACATATATTCACTTTTCATACAACCTATAGAATGATCTCAACCTCTGTGTTATTTTACCATTTGTGTGTGTTCCCAAATTGTGTATTTGTATATTCAACCAAATACATCATTTATGAAAAATAATTTAAACATGATACATGCTTACTTATAAACACATGCCTATTTTGCTACATATAATCAAAATGTATATATTTATATGCAAAAATTAGTTAGTTAATTGTTAGTCTGTGTGTATTATGTCACACAAAATTTACATTCTCTTTTGAAATGAAGATGACATATTTGTTTAATAAGGAGTTTTAGGAATGGTCTCTAAATGAAAATACAATCAAGCTCTTTTGAAATGACATTGGACTGGCATTTCACCCTGTCCTCAAAGTAAACAATAGCACTGGATCTCTAATCCGGGTGGTTTTCTTATGACGTATGATCATCACAACATACTTTTAAAACTTTGAAATAGCTGCATTGTCATATAATATTTAACACAAATTCAGCTGCTGATCTACATATCTGTAAATATTTAATGATAGAACCACATTTGCATAAAAAGATGTATTTATTTGGCAGAGACTATGGTAGGTGTTTAATAGGTTTAAAGTGTTTCAATTACAGAATATATTTAAAATGGATATTTTAGGTATAAGTGTGAATTCATCATCAAGATAAAGTAGTGCATTCTGTTCAGGTAAAAGATACATAATTTGTAAGGAAGTCAGAGGTCTTAATTCAAGAACATAAACTTTGCCCTTCATGCCTCCAAATTATTGTACAATAAGCATCATTGACTTGTGCAAAAGATACACCTGCTATTTGACATATTTCGACTTTCAAATATGAGCTAGTACAGATTTCTTAAGGTCATGTTATTAATATCACCAGACTGAAATTACTATATTTGACATTAATTTTCTTTTTTGTTAAAAATATTAATACATTTTTTAAAAATCTGTTGAGTCAGGGCTTGACAGATTTTATTATTTTCTATGTGCCCCAATAGGTTTGGGGCACATAGAAAATAATTGTAATACTTACCGAGTGGT
>JAWWEI010097557.1:0-10324 GCA_035583255.1 Pseudotriton ruber | reverse complement strand
ATGAGTTAGCAAGGGCGGCTGCAGAAGCGGCAGCAGGATAAAACAATGTTTCTGTAAAAACAGCTAAATCTATTCCCTCTGAGACAAGGAAGTCACGCACAATCAAAGAGGTAGTGCTACCACTTTCAGGGACTCCAAGCCTACCGAGTGGATGGCATATGTTTTTCTGGTGAGCAGTCCTTAAAATGTCACCAGGCTTTGGGGCACAGGAAAATTCCACTCTATTCATGGCTGGAAATTAGTCTTGTAACGGAAGGAGGGGCTGACCAGTACATTTCTAGTGCGTGGTGTGTATGTCCGTCATTTGTCTTGACTCACATGAGTAAACACCCCCAATTGACCGAACCAAGTTGCTGCTTCCTTGCAGCCATGTTGCCTAGGGAGGGAGAGGCGAAACAGCTGCCAAGGCTAGGGGATACCTCGGGCCACGGCTAAATAGCTGTTACAGCAAGTAAACGGCAGCAGGGCACCCAATGCTGGGTGCCTTGCTTGTGTTTTTTTGACATACTGTAACTGCCACTTAGCTGTGGCCAGGGGCAGTTATGGCAAGAAATTGCCAACAAGGCACCAGGTGCTGAGTGCCCAAGGACACTTGGGACCATTTTTCTTTTTACAAAGCATTCAGCTTTGGCCAGGGGGCTCCCTGGCCACGGCTGAATGAAAGCTATGCCAAGAAATCACAGGAAAGGCATCCGGTGCTGCACTCAGCACTGGGTGCCTTGCAGTTTATTTTTTTGAGATAACAGCCATTCAGCCATGGCCAGGGGAGCCCATTGGCCACAGCTATATGGTAGTTATGCCAAGAAATCAACAGCAAGGCACACGTTGATGAATTCCCTTGGGTATTCAACACCGGGTACCTTTCTGGCATTTTATGACATCACGGCCACTCACCCATGGGCAGGGGAGGTTCCCTGGCTACGGCTGAATGGTAATTATGCCAAGAAGTTGCTGGCAAGGCACCCAGTCCTGCATAACCTAGGGCACGCAGCACTGGGTGCCTTGCCAGTGTTTCTTTGACATAATGGCCACTCACCCATGGGTAGGGGGCCCCCTAGCCACTGCTGAATGGCAGTTATGCCAAGAAATCAACAGCAAGGCACCCGGTGCTGAGTGCCCTAGGGCATTCAGTACTGGGTACCGGGTCATTTTTTCATACATAACAGCCATTCAGCCATGGCCAGGGGAGTCATGCCAATAAATTGCTGCAAAGGCATCCGGTGCTGGACTTACAATCTAGGATGTTGCACATTGCAGACAAGGGCAAGACTGGGCTGCAGATGTTATTAGATCTGTCAGCAGCCTTCGATCTGTTGGATCATAAGATGTTACTAGAGTCCATGCGTCTGGTCGCCTTATGTTCCGAGGAATCTATTCAGTGGATCAGCTCCTTCCTGTCTGATAGGCAGTCTATGATCTGCTGGGGGAGTGCCTCATCAGATACCAAGACCTTATTTTGTGACGTCCCGCAGGGCTCATGCTTATCACCTGCACTTTTTCTTGTATACCTGAAGCCCCCTGTGCGATATGCTGGATTCAGAAGGGATTACCTTCACCAACTATGCAGACGACACTCAGCTCCTGTTGGAGCCAAGTGCCGATTATGCAACAGACACTCTTGAGATAAACAGAATCTACTCTCTGATTAGCAACTGGATGGCAGGACACTCGATGTGTCTAAATGGGGGAAAGACAGAGCTCATAATTTTTGAGTCTAACTTAAATCTTTCAAAATTAGGACAATACTACACCTCTTTCCAGTTAGATAATTGCCCCATTGTAGTTGAGGAGAAGGTAAAAACTTTGGGCTCTCTTGACAGGAAAGGCCACACTAGCTACATCACCAAAATACCCATTATTACCTTAAACTAATCAGAAACATCAGATCTTTTATCTCAGATGAAAATTGTGCAGTAGCTGCAAGAGCATTTGTACTTTCCTGCATTGATTATTGTAATGCACGAATGGCGGGGGCCACAAAAGTTTGCATAGCCAGATTGCAGGTATTTCAGAATTCGGTAGTCAGGATTATTAAGAATATCCCTCGTAGGGCACGTTACAGCATCCAGGCAAGAACTCCTCTGGCTCCCAGTCGCGCAGACAGTGGAATTCAAGATAGCAACTCTTGTTCATAAGTGCCTATAGGGGGCAGCTCCCCCATATCTCAAAAAGACAATCATTCCATATGAACCAGATAGAACCTTGAGATCTAGTACAGATGGTTTCAACTGTGCCCCAAAATTTGCTAGAGCCAATGCAGGGGGTAAAACCTTCCAGGTTAAAGCGGCTAAACTCTGGAATAGCCTACCAGCTTACCAATTGCCCTCTGCCATGAGACCACTACAGTCCCCTTTCGTAAGACCCATCATTTTAAATAATTCTTGTCAGATTAATCGTAGTACATGACATAATAATACATGACATAATATGTTATGCACGGTCGATGGCCTTGATTATTCTGCCGTATTCTGGGGCCGTGCGAATATGGTGCTTTACTAGGGACCAGTATTAGCTTTTAAATGTTCATAAATAGAATTTTTATTGAATACTGTACATTTGTTAAATTGTTTTTAGTATACTGTTGTTGTGTCCCATGTGTGTTGTGCTATGTGCCCTGTTGCTTATGGGTTATTGGGCATTACAAATGTAAGTAAAGTAAAAGTAAATTGCTGAGTGCCATACAGCACTCAGCACCAAGTGCCTTGCTGACTGACCCGCTGTCCCACCACTTTCACCCCTACCAATATCTCTCACTTCGCACCACTTTGACCCCTGCTCCCCTTGACACCCCACCATTTACATCCCTACTTTCTCATGACACTACCATTCTCAATTCCTATTTTCACCTTTAAAACTTTCATTACACTCTACCAAACTGCCCTAAACGATTCTCAACGAAGCACACCATTCTCTCACCTTCATCCACTCTGACCTCCATCTCAATGATGAACAGTTTGTAACTGGCACCCTGGTTTGGGTATTAAAGATATTTCGGCATTACACATTGTAGCTTTCACTTTCCCCACCTTTTTAATGTGGTTAAATAGAAATGTTAGATGAGGTACCAATGTGGAGGAGAAGGTTTTATAAACCTTGAATCCAGAGCCTTCCGGCTCCGTATTCTTGGAAATCTTAAGGGGTTTAACAGAAAATCTATATCTGTCTCAGCGAAGTCAGCATCTAAGGTTGTGCTCTGTGCTACAGAGAGTTGAATCAATTGGACCCTGCCCAAGAAGGCTTCCTGGTCTACAGTATGGACCTTCGGCTGTGAATACAGGGAAGCAAAGAATGATCAAAATAAATCCCTTTTGTCCAGTTCAGTATTTGTAAGTGTTCTCTCTGTTTTTTCATAGTGCGTATCCGGCCTGCCATTTGAGCTTGCCTGCCCTATTACTACCTTCAAAAAATCTTTGTATCATGAATAATAGGGAGCATTCTGAAGCATCAGCTGGCAGGAGGCGGAGTTGCTCCCGAACATCTGTGAGTCATCTAAGTGTCATAATAAAACACTGGTGTTTTTCCTCTGCTTCTAATTGGGCAATCTCGGTCGTCACTCCAGTAAGTTCCAATTTTTTCAAGAGCTTCAATGTTTCACCATTTTGGATACATTGACTACGAAACATTGCCTTAAACACGTCCCAAACTACAGATGGGTCTACTTCCCCAGACTGATTGAGAGTGAAGTATTCAGTGATGCTGTGTTCAAGATCTTTATTAGTAACTTGGTCAGCTAGCAATTTGTCATCGAAACACCAATTAAAAGATGGCAATTCCAGGTCAGGAAGTTGAAAGGATAGTTCTACAATCGAGTGATCTGAAATGTTTCCCAACCCTTTTATAGCAGACAAAATTCGATCTGCCAGGTTACCTAAAATGGGTCAATGGCAGAATATGATCTATGAACTCCTGAACAGCAGGTGCAATCACGTGAGGTTGCATGTGTGTCCCGCCATTTGTGCCTTGGAGGCCTAGATCCCCAAACTTCTGTTTAGCCACTTTAGACAAAATGCCTGCATGCTGAGAGTGTCCCTCTTAATGGTCCAGCCACTCGTCCCTTACCACATTCCAGCCCCCCGTCCCTGGAGGACGTTTGCAAATGTCACCAATTCCAATACAAATTCCACTATAAATGTATTCTGCCCCACATTGGGAGCATAAATGGATGCAATTGTGCATGGGCTCCCACAGAGGAGACCCTTAATCCTTACATATCTGCCTGAATTATTCCGTTTACCCTCATTTATAGTAAAGTCCAAATTTTTGTGAAGCAGGACATCTACACCACCTTTTTAGCTGTAGCCTCAGCAAAACATTGTGTGGGGAAGTCAGGATGTTTCAAGCAGGATATATCTTCTGTATTCAGGTGCATTACTTGTAATAGCAGCATGTCAGGTTTGGCCGCCCTCAATTCAGAAAAACAACATTTTCCTGCCTTGCATTGTAAGATAAACAACACAGTGACATTTTGATTCTTACCCTCAGATCCACCGTTCGTATCAATACGGCTCACCAACCCCCTTCTGATAGAGAAAAGGATAGAGAAAAATGAGAGTGAAAAGAAGAGAGATGGCACACGAGTAGATACAATCTACCAAAGAATCAAATTGAGGGTTCCCCATACACTGTATCAGAGCAACCGGGACAGATATTAACTTATTCAAGAACCAAGCTGGCTGGTGATAACTTACCCCCCACCCTCACCTATCAGATTCATCCGCCTCTAGAGCTTGAACGTAGCATCTATATTTCCCACCCTAGTAACTATTTTCTGCGTAAATTCCACGACATGGAACCTTTAACATACAATAACATCATCCCCATTGCCGTAGGCAAGGTAGTGCCTTTAACCAGTCGCCTCAATAAGAAGCACATATCAACCTTACAATTGGGGCAAAAAAGGGTCTGTTCTCAGCCTAATGACTCATCATTTTCTGCTCCTTCCAGGACCTTAATTCATCTGGAACGCAATCTTCTGTGTGGTCTTGATTCTAGGGGGTGGCTAGATTCCCCCGTGTGAGACTGGTTTCAGAGACTGGTTTCACTAGCACACCAAATTATTTTTGTAGGATCTCCATACCTTTGTCAAAGGAATGGATGATATGTGCCAGGCTTGGGTCACGTACGGGTCTGGTCTCGCCTACACTTGCGGCTAATCAGGCACTGTCTTTGGAGGGCAGGGACAGGGACTACGGGACCCCTGGTGTTCATCTCACTCGCGCTTCACACACTATCCTCCCGCTTGCCCTGGCGCGCACTACATGGGTCGTGCCTCCTCCATTGTCACTTGTGCTGATGCGCCCTCATTTCATCTCATGCACGGCTGTGATTTAGAGCACGGCATTGTGCGCCGGTGTATGCAGCCTTACCTCCCTTGGCCCCTCGCTAGCCACTCGTGCCATATCCTTCCCCCTGCCTTCCTTTTTTCCTCCAGGGATTCTAGCCCCCTTTGCGGGCCCTTCCTCTGGCTGAGACTCGTGAGTACCAGGCAGTCATTTCTCCACTTCAAGATGGCCGCCCATCTATTTCACTCCTTTCTGGGCATTCCTCTATTGCTGGCCACACCTCTTCCTCCTGTATAACGGTCTCAGTCGTGCTGTTTCCTTGTCTGGTTAATGACCTCCTCTGTGGTTTGTCCTGGCATTCTCTTGTTGTTCTGATACTTTTGGTGTTTGACTTGCAGTTTGGCTAGTGGCTACGCTTTTGTCTTTTCCCTTAGTTCTGTTTTGGATTTGGCTGTGCTCTGACCTCTGGCTTCCCATCTGACTCTGTATTGGTATACCATTGGTCTCTTGTTGCCTGGTTGTTGCTGAACTCCTGCCTGTCCCTGGTTACTCTGTTGGATTTCCCTTGGCTCTTGTTTTTCCCTGACTGGTGCTAGACTCTGCTTGTTGTGAACTTGCCTTCGGATCCCGATACTGTTTGGTTTATCCCTCGTGTTCTGCTTTGCTACCCACTATCTGCCTCTGGGAGGTTTCCTAGGTTGCTGACACGTCGTCAGTGTTCCTGACGCATCTTGGTAGTGAACATGCCCTGGGTCAACCTCTGGTGTGTACCCCTTCCTTCTACTCTCAAGATATCACGTTGGTGCTACACTGACCTCAGCCACAGGAACTAATCTTCTGTTTTCTTCTATTTCCCAACAGGGTTTCCATTGACCCCCGGGTCTTGGGGATTGCGTCATATCTTACCCCCCTAAAAAGGGTTGTGGGGATTGCTGTGGTCTGCTATGTCTGTTCCTGGGGAACAGTCAATGGAGGGTGCCACGGCACCCTCAGACAATATGGCTCATGAATTGCATTGCGAATGGGTGCCGCCCTATTTCACCTTGCTCTTCAACAATTGATTTTAGAGCCCTTCTACATGGCAAGGTTGCCGGGGGAACATCTTGGAATATCTGAACTTAAGAATGACGAAAGTTCCAACTAACATTCATACGAGCAGCTTGCAAAAGAGTTCTATGTGCTGGAAGCTACGTTATGAATC
The DNA here is from genome assembly GCA_035583255.1 of Pseudotriton ruber. NCBI lineage: Eukaryota > Metazoa > Chordata > Amphibia > Caudata > Plethodontidae > Pseudotriton > Pseudotriton ruber. The sequence continues at coordinate 3,841 of JAWWEI010097557.1, read as the reverse complement.
TTGGAAAGGTTGTATCTAGGCTGGTTGGTAGATCATCTTTCTTTTGGACCCACCCAGTGGAGGAGGTCAAATTGCAACCACTGCTGGTCATCTGTGGGACAAAGCAGCAGGAACAGTTCTCTGATGCAGGCGTGTAGATCATCTCCCTCTGCCGATTTTTTTAGTTCTTTAATTCTAATATTATAGCATCTGAATATATTTTCTAAATCTTCACATTTCAACTGCAGAACATCCACTGTTTTCCACAAGTTATTCACTATATTAGATACAGCGGAGGAAGCAGCATTGCAAGTGTTAACTGTTTGTTCAGTTGGATCGATTTTCCCTGAAAGTTCTGCCGTAGTATTTTGGATTTGGAGAATGTCTTGTTTGAATTCAGTGCAGAACATAGCTAAATCAGATTGCAGCAGGGATGCAAAGTCCTCATCATGGAGAGAATCTACTTATTAAGAGCCCCAATGTCCTTTTTCATCAATGACCACTTCATTCATCCGAGGGGGCTGGGCCCGCCATCTCTCCCAATGCAGAGCTCTTCGTAGGAACAGCCCTCTGATCACTCTTCTTCATTGAATTGTCTTTCTTCCCAACACCTCAGCAGGAGCCCCTGAGTGTGTGCTGACATACACAGTAGAGGGTGTTCGTAGCTGTAAGTTTCAAACAGTCATGGAAACCATATAACCAATACCGCTCCACCACATATGCAGTATGACCTCAATATCTTGCAAGAGCGCACATCATACCTTCCCAAACAGTGCCTTGCATCGCCATGTATTTCCGATCCTGTGGAGCCGCCGCTCTATAGTCACGAAGTACAGAGGGAAAGCAGTTTTTGGAGACAAGAACATGTCTCAGAGCAGTCACCCACATGCTCCATTTCTCTTTACTTACCCAGTAATCTGTCCGGCCAAAATGGCACCCTCCTCATGGAGTGCAAGTTTGGGGCATGTGGCAGCTGCGGGCGCCTCGCCTGTGTCGCCCATAGGTACAATGTCCCACACAGCAGGGCTTCCACCCTACTCCTCAGCAGCTCACCATTTCTCGCAGAGGGTCTGCAAGGCTGGTAGGTCTCAGCATATGTGACTTCGTCCTAAGACTCACAACGGTCTCAGGGTCCTGCTGTCAACAAGATAGGCCACCACATAATACACTCACAATACAGGCTGCCAGCCCTGGAAAAAGCAATCTTTTTGGTTCCGCAGGTGCACCATGTCTTCGCTACATCAGTTCTAGGGTATTAGGGTTCATGTACCCCAAAATCTGCATACATTTGGGCAATTGCAGCCAGCGGGGGAAGGATCATTTGGTTTAAGCAGTCAACATCCAGGCACCCCCTAGTAGCCTCCCACCAGTGCTACATATTTAAAGAAAATATAGTGTAATTGGCTACTTGAAACCAATTAGATAGTTCAATAACATTATATAAACAAACATTTATAGTTCAATTTAATAACACATGAATAGATCTACGCCCCACTTGTGACACATTTGCATATTAACAGTAAAAATATCTGCTAACATCGTGTCTGAGGAAACAATAGGTATAATTTTGTACTCAGCAAAAAAAAAAGCCAAAATGAAAGGCTTAAATGCCAGGCTCATTCAAGTTTCACATACCAATGTATGGTGACAAAAAAATGTATTTTTATCCATTAATGATCTAATTACAATTAACTACATTTGTTGTTTGGAAAAAAGACAAAAGGTGGTACAAAAAATAACATTAATTAATAACAAATATATAATAAATTGCGGGTAAATATGAATTATGGAGAAATACCTTAATGCCAGTGATTCATAAATGTCACCAGAACCACAAGATGGAATTATTTCCCCATAATTCGCAAATTACCCTTAGTGTATTTTTTATATATGATGATTTTCTATGTGCGTTTCGGTGTTTAGTTTAGAATTTGGGTTTTAAATGGTCATTGTTGTGACCCCTATAGACCACTACATCTTTTTCCTGAGACAGATTCCAATAAGTGGATCCAAAGAAGTGATTTTAACTCAACTTCTACTGCAGCTAGAGACTCCTATAATGGCTCATTTTAAAGCTATGAGTCTCAGCAATGTAGGCCAGAAAAATGAGCAGTGGGCCAGTTTGCGGGCTACTGCCTGCTGGAAGAGCAGGCAGTGGGCTGCTTTGCAGGCCGCTGTGTGCTGGAAGACTGAGCAGCGGGCTGCTTTGTGGCCCGCTGCTGATAATTATAAGAGTAAAGATTTGTTTTTTGATATATAAAAATAAACAAATCTTTGTTCATACAAAGAAATGTTTTTAAAAACGTTACTTTGCGGACCGCGTCCGAGGCCCAAGGTACTCCATACTAGCCATTGAATGAAATACAGCCACTATGCCTTACCTATCATATATGCATACAGCTTTGCGGCACCTCCCCAAAACAAAAGAGCTTTTCCCCAGAAATACAAATTTGAGAGGAATATAGTTACTATTCCATCCTCCAGTCTACACAAGTTGGGGAAAGAGCTTTTTCCCAGAAGTGCAAACTATAAGAGTAATAGGTTTACTATTCCATCCCCAATTCTGTGCAAAAATGCATTTGCGTAAGCGACGCAAATGGTCCTTTAACCAGTTTGTGTCTGCGGACGCAAACCAGTACTGACCTCATTTGCATAAAACACCAAACAGAAGTGCCTTGCCTGACTTTCAGAAGAGTCAGGCAAAGTGAAAAATGTGGCATCCACAGACACAATCAATTAATTTTTTTTAAAAATCAGGAATTTCTTTAACTATATCCATATCTTGCATATGTAATGAAGCAAGTTTGCATGGCTATAGCTAAGAAAGTATAATAGCTAGAAAAAATTGTCAATTAGAGTATTTCCTTCAAAGTATAATGTAATTTGAATTAAAAAAATATTGAGAATCCATCCAGCAGTTTTGACTGCGCGCATGAACAAATATTTGCGACTTCCTTAATTTTCCTATGGGAAATCCCATTAATTTATTTATGAATAACTTTTTTACTGTAAATGTTAAAGACTTGACATTTGACATACAAATTCAGAATTGAGCTCTAAGTGTTTTTGCCAAATTTCAGCTAAATACTTCAAACGGTTCAAAATTTATATGACATTTAAATTGCGGGTTTTCTATAGGGTAACTCACCTTATCTATAATTTAAAAAAATACTTTCATAAGGAATTTCCAGCTAAAATAAATAATTTCTATTGGTAAAAAATATTCCTTACCAATAAAAAATATTTACTTTAGTTTATATTTATTTTGTTACATTCATTTGCATTGCATCCATATCTATATCTAGCATATATTATGAAGCAAATTTGCATTGCTATAGCTAAGAAACTATAATAGCTACAAAAGAATTGTCAATTATCAGATTTCCTTTGAGCTATAGCAAAATTTGAATGCAAAAACATTTTGAAAATCCGTGCAGCGGTTTAGAATGCATGCGTGAGCAAAAATTTGCAACTTTCCATATTTTCTTATGGGAAATCCCATTCATTTTTTTCTTATTAATAACTTTTTTACTGTTAATTTTATAAACTTGACATTTGGCTTACAAATTCATAGTTGAACTCTAAGTTCTTTTACCAAATTTCAGATGAATCTGTCAAACAGTTCACAACTTATAGGCCTTTCAATTTGCAGGTTTTCCTTAGGTTGACTAACTCACCTTATATAAAAAATACTTTCATAAAGATTTTCCAGCTTGTTATATAAAGATTCCCTACTAAAATAAATATTTTCTATTAGTAAAAATATATTCATTACCAATATAAAATATTTACTTTAGTTGGGAATTCTTATTTTTTTTTTTAAATTCATTTGCGTCTGCGAACACAATTCTGCGAATCCAAT
>JAWWEI010096448.1:0-10352 GCA_035583255.1 Pseudotriton ruber | reverse complement strand
ATGATTGTGCAACTAAACAATCCATTCACTGGTACAAAATATGTATTTGCATGTTTTTGAGCGCTATTTTACTTTTTACATGTCATGTAACTAGCACAACTAGTTTCACCCCTGTTTCTAGGGCGTCATCAGGTGCTGCAAGAAACCAAAATCATACGAATACTTAGTATCATTCAATGTAACAATATAGATACACAACAGTTAAAAACTCTAGTTTATCCACTTCAACTGCCTTTCAAAACCCACAAAAGTTCACTCCTTTACCTTTGCTGTTAACATCTGCCTTCCTTCGAAGCGCCTCCGGCGTGCTGCCGATGCAGCTATACTGACAGCGTGCATCATATTACCCATATTTACATAGTCGCTTGTGCTGTCGTCATCCGCGCCATGGTGTGCCTCGCCACGCACGGTTTCGTCCAATGGACTAGTCCCGCACTGACTCGCGCACCGCATGGCCGGTTTGGACCGCCACATTGGTAGTATATTTGTTTACCATATGTTCTCTACTCACATGCATAGTACCCCACGTATATCGAAGCATTCTATCTGTTTTCTTAAAAGAGGCTGAAATAATGCCAACCATGTTATAAATATAAGTAATGCCGTTTATGTATGCACTATTCTCAGCTCGATACGTATGGTTTCTCGAGTAGCTATTTCTGTGTACCGACGCAAAAATACACTTTCTTGCGTTTCACCGCATTACCGATATATGCGATAACTTTCCACCATGTTATTTATGCGGGTCTCATATATTAGTGTATTTATCTCCATATTCAATTTAATAGCAAAGAAATATGCTTCACATATAGCCAGGCATACTGGCTATTACTCAAACAGCTATATTTATGTCGGCTAATTTTAGACCTACTTGTTGGTTGTTCTTGCATTTCATTTACAGTATTTGTGGGAATACAATGTACTTAACGGTATGGTATCTTTTTTATGCTTGGACCACGAGATACGGGACACTCCCACATAGATCTAATTGCGCTTCAAACAATCCTTGGGTTGCACACAAATCCTACTTCACTTGATATAATTTCATAGTTCATTTTCCAGCATATTGTCAGTATTTTTCATAATTTTTAAACGGAAAATACATCGATTATAAGCACTAACGTTCTAATTGACAAAGGTGAGCACATCCAAATAATTTTCATACATACCAGATTTTGTTGTATACATACCAGATTTTGTTGCATACTTGCCTATTATAAGGTTCCAGTTCATATTTTAACATTCTCACACTGACGATATAAGGTGATCACATATCTCTTATATGTTTCTGTATCTTTATATTACTTAATTCATTAGTTTAATTAAATCTGCACATGCTGCCATTTAAATTCCAGAGATGGACAACCACTGATAGTGTGTTGTCGTAATCTCCATATGCTAGAACCACATATCAGGCCACATTTCAAGTTAAATATCCTATTTCTCTATAGCAATAGTTTTCAATTTCTTTAGATGATTTGCTTCATTATTTTAGTTGAACTTGAAGACACTTCTATTTTCATGCTTGTAATGGGCCAAACCCTTTGCATATTTTTCTGGTCTTTATCCAATAGGACAACGTTATAAGCTGCTCATTTCAAGTCGCCAATAGGACAGCATTATAAGCAGGTCGTTTCAAGTCGAAAGTCCTGGTTCTCCATAGAAATGATGTTTAATTTTATTCTTCTCCTATGTTGTTAGCAATTGTAATTTATTTTTCAAGGATACAGTCATATGTCAAATTGCTGTCTCTTATTTCGTTATCTCCATTTAATCAAGAATGACATCCATTTAAATTCGTACAAAGTGTTACACCACGTAGTTCATTCTCCAGATCTTCATACATTAAAGCAGCATTTATGTCGATTCGTATCTGATTGTATGTCCAGATTTTTACTGAGCTAGTATTAGAATTCGTTCTCTTTCTATGTTGTCATATTAGTAGGGCCCCAATTCATTTTACTTCCAACAGTCCTCACAGATGTTTCATATCAATTCTATGAACAAAATTTCTTGGTATCTGTATTTACTTTCAATGCCCTCCGCCATTTTTGATGGTTGTAATTTACTTTTCAGAGATATGGTCGTATATCAAATTTCTCGTTAATCCCTGCCGGTTGTGAGACATTCAATTTTTTGATCCAGTATGTTTCTTTTTTATGCAAGGCCTGTAATCTATCTCCACCTCTTCGTTTCAAGGGTACATGGTCAAGTCCCACAAATCTCAACTGTTGTGCGGTATGTCTACATTCTGCAAAATGTTGGGCAACCGTCGATTTAGGATTTTTTGTTCTGATAGCTGTTTTGTGCTCCCCAATTCTTTCTTTCAAGGGGCGGGATGTCTCCCCTACGTACATTTTTCCGCAAGGGCACTTAAGCCCATAAATAACATAACTCGTCAAGCATGTTATGTAGTTATGTAACCACACTTTCGCTCCAGTTGTGGGATGTAAAATGAATGGACCTTTTATAACTGCATTACACTGTGAGCATCCTAAACATGGGAAGGTACCATTCTTCGGTTTCCCATGAAACCGTGATTGTGAGTCTTGATTTTTCGTATGGTCTGCTCTCACCAGTTTATTTCCAATGTTTTGTCCTCTACGAAAGGCTACCATTGGTGGACCATGTAGAAATTTTAACTCTGGGTCATTTTGAATAATCCTCCAATTCTTTTTAACAATCTCTTGTACTTTATGTCCTCTACTTGAGAAATCTGTAACAAAGATCATTCTAGGGTCTTTCTGTTTATTGACTGGTTTCAACAATGATGATCTTTCTAATTGAGTAACTTTTTGCATTGCTCCTTCAATTATATGATCCGCATATCCTCTCTCTTTAAATTTATCACTTAACACTTCAGCTTGAATCACGAATTGTTCCTCTTTTGATATCACACTTTTGTATCGTCTTAATTGACCATATGGTAAGCTTTTTTTCATTGCTGGTGTATGAAAACTATTTCCATGTAATACAGCATTCACATCGGTGGGTTTTGTAAAAATATCAAAATCAAAGCTATGTGTTACTTCATTTATTTCAACCATAGTGTCCAAAAAATTGCTTTTTGATTCTCCTATGTTCAGTGTGAATTTGATGGTACTATGTTCATTATTCAGGTCTGTGACAAACTCGTTTAATTCTTGACGTGTGCCTGCCCACACAATAAAAATATCATCGATGTAACGTACCCATATTTTGGCAAATCTATATAAGGGGTTACTGAAGACATGCTCTTTTTCCCATCTTTGCATAAAGATATTTGCTAAACTGGGGGCCATTTTGGCCCCCATAGCCGTGCCTTTAATTTGCAAGAAAAAATTTTCTTTAAATTTAAAGAAGTTGTATTCTAGTACAAATTCCAACAAATTAATCAAAAATCTCGGGTGTACTCCTTCTGGCTGGACAATATCCATCTCTTGTATAACTGCTGTCACTGCTTCTTCATGAGGAATACTTGGGTAAAGTGCGACCACGTCTAACGTTGCCAAGATACAGTTCTCCTGCCAGCTTGTTGCCTCCAATTTGTTTATAAAATCTGTAGTGTCTTTTAGGTAATGGGGACCTTGACAAACTAAAGTTTGAATAAAAGTATCGACATAATGTCCAACATTTTCCATTAGTCCTCCGCATTGCGCTATGATGGGTCGACCAGGGGGATTAGTTCTTGATTTATGTATTTTCGGAAGATGGTACATCACCGGCATCACCGGTTCTTCAACAAACAAATATTTCGAAGTGCGGTCACTAATCCATTCTTCCAGTACCCCCTCTTCTAATATTCTTTTCAATTTCCCTTGTATCTCTTTTGTTGGGTCATGATCTAATTCTTTATATGTTGTGGTATCTTTTAGTTGTCTCCAAACTTCATTTTCATAATCCTGTATGTTCATAATGACGAGTCCACCACCTTTGTCAGCTGGTTTACAAACCAATTTTTTATTATTTTTTAAGGCCATTAGTGCATCTCTCTCTGGTATGGTCAAATTATTTCTTTTTGGACGTGTAGAGAAATCTAGTTTTTCGATGTCCTTTAGTGTTTCTCTTTTATACACTTCCACCGTTGGATTTGGATTTGGGGCACAGAAGGTACTTGTACCTTTAAACTCTAGATATTTAGGTTCCTCTCGATTATTGGGTGGAATTTTAGCAAAAAAGGTTTTTAGATTTAATTTTCGTGCAAACACCTCCACGTCTAGTAATGCCTTTGTTTTATCTCCCAAAAAAGTGGGCACATAATTCAGACCTTTACTTAATAAATTTACTTCTGCTTTAGTTAGAATATGATCCGAGATGTTTACAATATTGGATCCTTTGACCGTGTTTTTACTCCTGGTTTGTGTGCGCCTGGCTCTTTTCCCCCTCCGGGTCCTTTTCCTTTGTCCTTGTGAAAACCCGATTGCTCACTAGGTCCAGGGACTTCTTCCACGATATTTGGTACTGTTTCAACTGGTTTTATTGGCTCATTTTCACTTGATGAATCCGAATTTGGGTTACTTTCGTCCCCTGTTTGTTTTTTTTGGTATCTTTTTTTCTTATATTCAGATAATTCTAAATGAAAAGTATAGACTCTATTATAGATATAGTCAAGGTCATCTCTCCTTAATTTCCTTTGTTTTGTCTTTTCCAAATCGGATCTGTAAATCCTGATCTTTTCATCTAGTGATTCTATTATCTTTTTCCAATCCTCTGTTGATTTTCCTTCTGACAAAACTTTCTTCGACTCTTCTATTTCTGCGTCTAATTTTTCTATATCTTTATTCAATTCTAAGATTGTGAGTACCAATAGATCCATAGAACATTTATTTAAGATCATTCGCCATTTTGAAAGAAAGTTGCGGTTGTTTCTGCAAAGTGTTGGTTGAATCAAAATCCTCAGACCCCTCGGAATTTGTTTGCGTTTATAATATTCACTTAATGTCAATGAATGTAGTATTAGTTTTGTTCGCCTAGTCGATATATTTTCCAACTTGTACACTGTATGTCCTGTTCCACTTCTTTGTAGAAATTCTGTCGGTTGTTTTAATAGATTGACAATCCGTTCCGCCTCGGCAGTGGAGAAAGCTAGAGTTTCTGTTTCGTCAAATATTGCTTCATTTTCATTCGACATTGATGCGAAAAGATTTCCTTTAGCCTAGAACCAGGCTATCCACTCAATTTTTAACATGTAGGTATACTTATCTTCATATTAACCAGTTGATTGAATATTTTATCTTTGGTTTATGGTGCTGAGACTTGATTTTTGACCTTTGAACTACATGATGTGCACCATTTCACGTCTCGCACTCTTTAGTTAATGAGAATTTTCCTATTTATTTGTGATATTCCGTAATTTTATGATGAGCCATGTATTAGATGGGCACTCGGTCCTTGCCCCATAGTCCGTACAGATACAACACGCTAGAGTAGCGTGATACATACACGCATCACCAATTTTCAATATTGAATTGCACTTTTCAAATAAATTCTTGTACACATTTTTTCTTATAAAATTGCATAATATTTATTTTCTTTTTTGTTTTTGTATCAAAATTTCATCATATGGTTACTTTTCAATTAGCAACATTTCATTATACACATCCTTTCATATTTTTCTCGTTTTTTTTGGATCAACACTCCATTGGATTGCACATGATTGTGCACCTGGACAGTTTGTTCACTAATTCCAAATATATTTTGGCATAGTTTCAAGCGCTTATTTCATTTTTAACATGTATTGTAACTAGCACAACTAGTTTCACCCCTGTTTATAGGGCGTCATCAGGTGCTGAAAAAAACTGAATTGACACAAATACTTTAGTATCATTACATGTAACAATATAAGGACACCACTTTTTAAAACTCTAGTGTATTCACTGCCGCCACCTTTCTACAACACCTAAAGGAAACATATATTGTCCTTAACTAATGTTCTCTACTATCTTTCAAAGACACCAACAGCGTACTAACCCTGCAACTTTACATACAGCGTGCATCGTACTACCACAAGTCAAAACATGCATCGTTTATATATGCGCATGGCGCGCTTAACTTGCAACTGTACCAACAGTACACGTCATATTACTTAGTGTCATACAATACAACGCTTCGTTTGTACAACTATTGACAAATAAATTGTAACACCTCTCACTATCTTCTTTCTGGATCTCATTCATGTGTACATAAAACCCACTTGAAGTGCAACTATATCTATAGTGCACATCATGTTGCTCAATATCTTACAATATAGCGCTTTGTTTACGGAACCATGTACTAATAATAATGCGCAACACCTCTCTCTATCTTCAAATAGCTGCTTAAGTACACTGCGATTACCTTAGATGTTACCGTCGATATTCTTGTACAGCGCCACCAGCGTGCTGCAAAAGCAGCTATACTCGCGGCGTCCGTCATAATGGCCATATTTAAATGCTCACTAATTGTATCTACGTTCGCGCCATTATGGGATGGGCCACGTACAGATTCATCCCGACAACTAGACCTGCGCTTAGCTTACATCTAGCATGGTATAAGTAAGACGCCATGTTTATAGTATAATTGTTTCTCCTTATAAGTAACAAATTACTTGTTTAAGAACATGCACGTACGATTATGTTTTATTAGTTCTCCTAGTCAATATACTGACGTTATTCTGCATGTGGTAAATACGACATGGTCATTAGATATTTTAAAGAAAGCATTAGTAAATGCTAAAGTTAGCTATTCGTGCGCACTCGTACTATACTAACCCGTGAGTGCGCTACGGCGCAAGATTCTTTTGTGCGATTATTTTAACTATACCTTCATTAATGCTGATCACTTCTAATAATACAGTAATTTACTTATGCAAGGTACCACAAATCGAATTATATACTACGCAACTGGTGAAGTTAACTATCTGTTATTTAGACAGGTATATCTGCTGAATTATTTACAGGCGTGTTTATTTAAGATACTGGCGTTTCATTTCAAGATTTCTATCGAATTATCATGTAAACCATAGTGTGGTGTCATTTATAAATTAGAGCTACATATTGCAAGGCATTCCCACGAACTTCTAATTGCACTATATACAATCATTAGGGTAGCCCCTAATCCATCTTAGCTTAATATATTGTCAATTGACTTATTCAACATTTCATTAGGGTTTCTGGTGATTAATAAGACAAGGAAGTCCATTAATTGTAAGTACTGACATACCAGTTGACAACAGGAAACCAATGCAAGGGCTTTCATACGTACCAATTTAAGTTGTACACAAACCTGATTTTGTTTGATATTAAATTATACACCAATTGTAATTCTTATTTATCCCAATGACAATATGTCGTCATTACGATTCACATAGATGTTGTTATGTCATTATCTTACTCCATATGTAAGTTCTATTTCATTCATCTGTGTTGCTCTATAGTTTCCATATCTTAGAGCCATATTTTGGTCCACATTTCAGGTCAAAATTCTTAATTCTTAATAGTCATGATATTTGGTTTCTTCTGATGATTAATTCAATTATTTTGTTGGAAATTACAACTGTTCATGTCATCCAGCTTGTAATAGTTCACTTCGTCCCCAACTTCTTTTGATCTTAATCCGGTTGTAGAGCGTTGTAGGCTGCTTATTTCAAGTTGCCAGTAGAACAGTATTATAGGTGAATTGTTCACAATTTACAGTTCTAGTCCTCCATAATTCTAATATTTCATTTTCCTTCTTCTTCTGTATTTTAATTCATTATAAATTATCATTTAGAAGTACAGTTGTTGACGAATTATAATCTCTTATTAAGTTTTCCTCATTTGGTCGAGAATGACATCCATTTGAATTTGCACTCAGCATCCAATAGTGCAGTTAATTCTTCAATTTTTCGAAATTGTATTCTTTAAATTCTTATTCATTGAAGTATCATTTACATAAATTCATATAAGATTCTTACTGTGTTACTATTGGAATTCATTCTTTTTATATCTTGTCATTTCCATACAACAGCCATTTATTTCATATACAAGCATCTGCAAAAGGATTTCATATGCATTTTATGCACTTTGTTAATAGATGTATGTGTGTTATTTTCAAGCCATCTGCCATGTCTGTCAATGGTGATTTACTGTTCAGAGGTATGGTCGTATATCAAATTTCTCGTTAATCCCTGATGGTTGTGAGACATTCAGTTTTTTAATCCAGTATGTTTCTTTTTTGTGCAAGGCCTGTAGTCTGTCTCCGCCTCTTCGTTTCAAGGGCACGTGATCAAGTCCAACGAATCTCAACTGTTGTGCCGTGTGTCTGCATTCCGCAAAGTGTTGTGCCACCGTTGATTTAGAGTTTTTTGTTCTGATCGCTGTTTTGTGCTCTCCAATTCTTTCTTTCAGAGGACGGGATGTCTCCCCTACATACATTTTTCCACAAGGGCACTTAAGCCCATAAATGACATAACTCGTCAAGCAAGTTATATAGTTGTGTAGCCACACTTTTGCTCCAGTTGTAGGATGTAAAATGAATGGACCTTTTATAACTGCATTACACTGTGAGCATCCTAAACATGGAAAGGTACCGTTCTTTGGTTTTCCATGAAACCGGGATTGTGAATCAAGATTTTTCGTGTGGTCTGCTCTCACCAATTTATTTCCGATGTTTTGTCCTCTACGAAAGGCAACCATTGGTGGACCATGTAGAAATTTTAACTCCGGGTCATTTTGGATAATCCTCCAATTTTTTTTAACAATCTCTTGTACTTTATGTCCTCTACTTGAAAAATCTGTGACAAAGATCATTCTAGGATCCTTCTGTTTATTAACTGGTTTCAAAAGTGATGATCTTTCTAATTGAGTAACTTTTTGCATAGCTCCTTCAATTATATGATCAGCGTATCCTCTTTCTTTAAATTTGTCACTTAATGTTTCAGCTTGAATCACGAATTGTTCCTCTTTCGATATCACACTTTTGTACCGTCTTAATTGACCATATGGTAGACTTTTTTTTGTTGCTGGTGTATGAAAACTATTTCCATGTAATACAGCATTCACATCGGTGGGTTTTGTGAAAATATCAAAATCGAAACTGTGTGTTAATTCATTTATTTCAACCATAGTGTCCAAAAAATTACTTTTAGATTCACCTATATTCAGTGTAAATTTGATGGTATTATGTTGGTTATTCAGGTCTGTGACGAACTCATTTAGTTCTTGACGTGTGCCGGCCCACACTATAAAGATATCGTCGATATAACGGACCCATATTTTGGCCAATCTATATAAAGGATTACTGAAGACGTGCTCTTTTTCCCATCTTTGCATGAAGATATTTGCTAAACTGGGGGCCATTTTGGCCCCCATAGCCGTACCTTTGATTTGTATGAAGAATTTTTCTTTAAATTTAAAGAAGTTATATTCTAGTACAAATTCCAACAAATTAATCAAAAATCTCGGATGTACTCCTTCTGGCTGAACGATATCCATCTCTTCTATAACTGCTGTCACTGCCTCTTCATGAGGGATACTTGGATAAAGTGCAACCACGTCTAACGTGGCCAAGATACAGTTCTCCTGCCAGCTTGTTGCCTCCAATTTGTTTATGAAGTCTGTGGTGTCTTTTAGATAATGAGGACCTTGACAGACTAAAGTCTGAATAAAGGTATCTACATAGTGTCCAACATTTTCCATTAATCCTCCACATTGCGCTATAATGGGTCGACCAGGGGGATTCGTTTTTGATTTGTGGATTTTCGGAAGATGGTACATCACCGGCATTACCGGTTCTTCAACAAACAAGTATTTAGAAGTGCGATCGCTAATCCATTCTTCCTGTACCCCCTCTTCTAGGATTCTTTTTAATTTTCCTTGTATCTCCTTTGTTGGGTCATACTCTAGTTCTTTATATGTTGTAGTATCTTTTAGTTGTCTCCAAACTTCATTTTCATAGTCATGTATGTTCATAATGACAAGTCCACCACCTTTATCAGCTGGTTTACAAATTAATTTTTTGTTGTTTTTTAAGGCCATAAGTGCTTCTCTCTCTGGTATGGTCAAATTATTTCTTTTTGGACGCGTAGAGAAGTCTAATTTTTCGATGTCCTTTAGTGTTTCTCTTTTATACACTTCAACCGTTGGATTTGGATTTGGAGCACAGAAGGTACTTGTACCTTTGAATTCTAAGTATTTAGGTTCCTCTCGATTATTAGGTGGAATTTTAGCAAAAAAGGTTTTTAGATTTAATTTTCGTGCAAACACCTCCACGTCAAGTAATGCTTTTGTTTTATCTCCCAAAAAAGTAGGCACGTAATTCAAACCTTTACTCAATAAGTTAACTTCCGCTTTAGTCAAAATATGATCCGAGATGTTTACAATATTGGATCCTTGGACCGAGTTTTTACTCCTGGT
>JAWWEI010095339.1:0-10354 GCA_035583255.1 Pseudotriton ruber | reverse complement strand
TGCGTCATGGGGTCATTTGCATGGTATTATGCATGTAACGCCCATACTGTGTAAGATACTTACACATAATTCACGAAGGGCACTTACTCCCCATACGAAGCTCCGCACACTGTGCGGAGCTCCGCACAGAGTGTGCAGAGGTTTTGTGAATTAGGTCACCTCATGAGTAACTTTACTCATGAGTTACTCAAGAGTAACCCGTGAGTAAAATTTTGTGAATGAGGCCCGATGTACTTACTATATTGTTCTTTATTATTCTAAATGAGATATATTGTTAATATGTAGCTTTATTCTTGAATTGATCCTCAAATACATTATATTTCACTGATTCCTCAAAATGATTTTCTTCTTTCCCATACTAAATGTGGTATTTCATTCAGTGGCAGTCCATTAATACTCAGGGCACCTCAGTTGTCCTGATCTATCCTCCATTCTGCAGCTTCTGAATGAACATTCACCATCTCTTGCGGACTTGCTTGTGCACTGTCAGGTCTTCCCTTGGAGGGTTTTTGATTCTCTATTTTCAGGCTCATTTTGCAGCTGCTCTTAGCTGGAGTGGCCTGACTGCTTTTGGCTTGCGCCTACGTGCTTCTAGACTCTCCTCGGTCCAGAACTTAAACCTGCAGATCACGATTACGATTACATGCATTAAAATGTTCCTGCTTATTTCTGCCTGAGCCTATAACTAGAGATGGCCGAAAAGCCCCTTTCAATTTTCGCAGGTGGCGAGAGCGAAATGTGTCACCTTTCGCTGCCACCCCCGAAAATAGGCGGGAAAAAAATAAGAGAAATTTCTCTTTTTTTCCCCTCCCGCCTCAATACGAAATTCACTAAATAGTTTGTGCATAATAACATACACAAACTATTTCGTGAATTATTATTGTGATGTCGGGCATCACCACAATGAACAGATGATGGCCCAGCCCTTTGTTCATTGACATGCAAGAATGTGGTTGATTCAACAGCACATTCTCGCATGTCAATCCTAGGGACAGAGGCTGGAAGAAGGGGACTGGGGAGGGGGAGTGGAGATGGGGGAAGGCTCTGCTGTGCTGTAATCGCAGATAGTGCAGGGCACTCTGTAAATGAGGTCAGGTAAAGCACCTGGCCCCTGCTCCTGGTTCTGAGAGAATAAAATGAATCTTTTAATCATACTGTGCTCTGTTTACCACTCCCTTACAATACTCAGCTGTGCCAGCAGCTCTCCAGCTGGGAGCCACAGTGTGTTTCTTTTCAGTATCCAGCGTGTGCTGGGGATCAACTTCCAGCCTTGGAGTCGCCATTGCTCATGCATCACGTTGTGTCAGAGGAATGTAAACAAACTAGTGAGCCGGCGGTGTTTGCTTGTCTGTATTTTAAACATTGTTGGCTCTGTCTTGGAAACAGAGAAGCAACAGTTTGTTCATTTCACAAAATGGAATAGGAAATTACACTACCCCATATGTGGCAAATTGATTAGTTAAATACAAGGGAAATTCATTTTTTAATCACTTGTTCAGTTCTTTGTTCAATTTGACTTTTGCAGCCCCAAAAGCCACTGTGATGTTTATTGTTTTCATTATCCTAAACCCTGAGCTTGAAGGAAAGTTTAGATGCAATTCAGCTGTTTCCTTATCATTAGAGAGCCTGCATCACTGGGGGTTATTTTCTTATCCAAATTACATTATCAACTCAATTATGGACCAGGAAATACCAACAAAGCTGATGCTTTATTTTGCTTGGGCTACGAACCAAAGCTGCCTCTAGGAGAAAAGAAAATCTTAGAACCTACAACAGTGCTATGCCTGGCCTCATTCCCCAAATGTATTCAACAGGAAGTGCAAAAAGAAAAATAATTACAGCTTCCGGAAGAAGATAAAGAAATGGAGGAACAAGCAGGACAAATGTATTACTGAGGAAGATTATATATTCAAAAAAATTTAAGGATGTCCGGCTGACTTGACCGGACATCTTTAAGAAGTCAGTCGGACATCCTGGAGAAAATCGGACTGTGGATTTGGTGGAAAGATGGTTCGGATGGCCTCAGATGAGAGCTGAAATCAAACAGTTTGTCAAAGGATGTAAAAATTGTGCCCGAAATAAACTACAGAGGCAAAAACCTGAAGGACTCTTGCAGCCAATTGAAACAGCTTTGAAACCGTGGCAAATTATCACCGTGGACTTTATTACAGAACTTGCCTCCTCACAAGGAAACACAACCTTATTGGTTGTGGTTGATACTTTTACCAAAGTGGCTCATTTAGTACACCGCAAAAAGTTACTATCCGCACAAGATCTGGTGGACATTTTTATTCGAGAGATCTACCGTCTCCATGGCCTACCCCGTAAAATTATTTCAGACCAAGGGTTACAATTTGTAGCTAAATTCTTGAACAAGATTATGTAGGCTTGGGGAATTAAAGTAGCCTTATCAACGGCTTATTATCCACAAACCGAAGTCCAGACTGAAAGAACTAACCAGATACTTGAACAATTCCTCTGCTGTTACATTACAAGTTCAGAAAGGAATTGGGTCAAGCTACTACCTATGGCAGAATTCGCTTTTAATAATAACTTTCATACGTTCTTAGGTATGAGTCCCTTCGATTGCATTTATTGAAGGAACCCAAGAATTATTCATCTCCTCTCTCCATGTAACTCAAAGTACAAAGTCCCGGCCATGTACTTTGAATTTGAAAGGATTAGAAAAATACACGATTTGGCACAAGAAAACTTAACTAAAGCCAGATTGCCTCTTGAAACCTCAGCTAATATAAGACGAGGGGTGATCCAAACCTCGAAGAAGGTGATTTGGTCTGGTTAGATACCAGAAACATGAAAACTGAAGGATTTTCAAAATAATGTAGGCCTCGTTTTGTGGGGCCATTTAAACTTGAACAGAAAATATCTGAGGTTAATTTTCATCTGCGCCTTCGACCAAGTTGGAGAATACATCCAGTTTTTCACATATCACTATTAAAACCTGCCAAATCGTCTTCTACTTTGTGTAGGGGAAATCTTAAGATTGATCCCCATGAACTAGAGGTATCTGAGATAATTGACTGCAGGGAAGGTAATGGAGAGAAAGAATATCTTGTTAGGTGGAAAGACGGCCCCCCTCAGAAGATTCTTGGGAAAGAACAGCTGACATCAAAGACAGGAAACTGATTGAACAATATGAGGGGAGGCCTTGAAGGGGGAAAGTGTTAGGTCTGCAGTACCATAGGACACATAGGATACCAACAGGTAAGACACTGACACCAATAGGAACTCCGAACACCTATAGGTATACTTACAGAACAAGCAACAGGGACTCAGGAATTTTACCAGCACAGGTACTGTAACAGGGACACCAGTAGGAACATGTACACTTATCTAGGTACACTCACATATATGGATTTTGCCTTTACCTGAAAACCTGTTATACACGTTGGCAGCTGATCATCAGATCTTGTAGTATTCTGTCCATTTCTGACGTGTTTCTCCTCTGCCTCCTCATGAGTGTGGAACCAGGAATAGGTGAACTTATGACTAACATTTACATTTTGGCAGATAAGGCACAGGATGTGGACACAGATTGTTTCTCTAGCTTGCACTTGACAATACATTGCTGGTGATTAATACATATGCTCTGTCATGGCAAGCAAAGTTGAAAATATGAAAGCTTTTACTTGAGCACTTACCTTTACTATTTTGCGTGAGGTGTTCTTTGGCACAACGCCTGTCAGTCGCCTGACCTCTTTGAGTGAATGCTACAAGAAACATCAAAGGCAACATCACTGTACTGAGAAACTCCCTGCTCACAACTTTACATGCTTTTGCAGACTGAGATTATCTTTCTTAGCATCATCACAGTTAATAGCAAAAATCTTTCAGCTGATAAGTTTTACTAAGGGGCGGCTCCGGGCACACATGCAGTGGCTGGACCGTGTCTGAAGTGGGTCTTCTCAAGGGGGCCTTTTTGGGTATCAGTATTTGGGGTTTTTAAACAAGTTTTTAAAGCGTTTTTTGGTGAAGGTTTTTACTGTTAAATTTATTATTTCTTTCTTTTTTGCATGGTAGTTTAGGCGCCTAGACGCCGTAGGCACTGCACGCATAATAAATGCTTATCTATCGATTTATCTACTAGCTTTGCATAATCTGCAGCTAAAGACAATTTTTTGGATTTGCATTAGAAAATACAAGACTGATCATTCTTTCATGATCTTCAAGATAATGGCGGGCCTTGAATTCTTTACTTTGTCTCCCTCTCCTGCAGTTTAATTGCATGGCGGACCAGACATACATTTGACTCCATTAACTGACACATATCTTGTTGGCCCATAAAGGGCCCCCAAGTTGCCCAGGCAATAGGAAACTCATGCATAGTAGGCCATTTCATCAGACTATGAACCAGTGTATCTTTTGCTCAACCAGGTATTCTTTGTTAGTTTCTCTGGGTATCACAATTTATATTTCTTAAAATATTTAAAGCAAATACATTATTAATAATAATTTGTGTAAAATAAGACAGTGTTAAAAATGTTTAAATAGCTTCTTATGATCATAAATAGTGCTATAGCTTTGACAAAAGTGACAATATTTATAATATAATATAGTTTTGACAAGTTTGTCAACTTTCAAATGGTTTTTAACAGGGCAACAGTATACAATAGTTTAAAATAGTTGCAAGTAGGTGTATAGCTTGTAAAGTAGCACTAGCAATTGTATTGGGCATGTCTACATAGTTTAAAATTATTTTGAAAACTGTAACATAATTGAAAATATTGAAAGATTCCACAACATAAGTAGCTTGCATATATTAATTTTGGAAACAGTAATTATATTAATAGCACTAAATATTAATATCCTGTACTTGTAAAAAGCTCAATATAGTGTTCATTAATTCTACCACAGTAAACATTAGTACTAGCTATTATTATTAAAAGTATTACTAAAATAATGTAACCATTTTCTGAAATCAATAAAACAGTTTTATTAAAAATTGTTTTGTCTTTTCCCTTCCTTTCAACTTTTGGGTTTGGTGTGACCAAATTTAAAAGATTTTACGTAACATTTATTACAGACGTTTGAACAGATTGAAGTAGCACTTTTGATTAGGTTCATTCAGGACTTAAGTGGCAAAAGGCCCCAAAAGTGCTAGCAGCAGTTTAGTTTAGGTTAGTTTAAATTAGTTTAGTTTAGTTTAAGGCTGCTTTGAATGAAGATTGTAAGTATATTATGGAATCAAGCTTTTGAATCTGGCAGGTAATACATTCCTTATATCCAGGACTCTGAAGAGCATGCGGACATCATTCTAAAGGGGAATTTAATTGATTGATTTGTGTGACAAAGGCCACATATTTATTGAAATTATTTATTTTCATTTCAATATGTAGGTAAAATCTTGTACTAATAATTATGGCATGATTTACCCCTCTAGTGCTAATGCCTTGATTTAAAAAAAAAAAACAAGAATCATATGGTGCTAATTGAATACACCATTGACATAATGATGCCAAATTGTAGCACCTATAGGGTTAAGTTTACTATTATAATAAGTATGGCACTTCATGATATTCAGGAAGAAACTTAAAACTTGGTTATTCCCTACAGAAACATATGCCATCCAAGCCTCCAGAAAAGAGAGAATTTCACTCATTCCAAATACAGGACTAAAAATCAGGAGGAAGTTCAAACAGTAGAAGAGAAATGTAAAACATTCAAAACACATTGCTGTATGCAGAAGGGATCTTACACTTTAGTAGTAAGGTGTGTCTTCCCTAATTGTATACATGGATATACTTTGTATCAAAATTCATTGTAGACTCTATTCTATTTCAATACGTGTAATCTATCACTATTCAGAGCACATCTACCCTCCTGGATATAATATGTCCTATATAATATAGTATATAACAACTGGTGATATTTTGAGAATATTGACAAGCTATCAAGTATAATGTTTTTATATCGTATTAATGGGAAGAGGATAGTTGTCATGCCTCCGATCCCGGAAACGGAACCACTAGAGAGTGTGCCCTCCCACAGCGGCCAGATCCCCGAGACTCCACCGCCCACAACGGTACCTGTGGACCCGGAGGTGGGACCGAGCATTCAGACACACTCTCAGAGTGCCGATCCTGAAGAAACGCCACGTCGTCACGGCAGGCCAAAGAAGACAGAGGCCAGAGTTCCCTGCCGGTCTTCGCAGCCACAAACGGTTACGGGAGGTTGGGCTGCACACTTTCTTGTTATGAAATCAAATGTCTTGACATATACGAATTTTGTTTTTAGTTTTTAGAACACTTCTTGTGTATCCCTGTAATACACCAGTGACTGGTGTTTATAGCAAGATTAGAGACATAGACGAGCATTTAGCTCGACTCAATGGGGTACACTACTTATTGAGGTCGTCACCTCAAGAAAAACACTTGCAAGTGAATAAAAAATGAAAGAAATGTATTTTGTTTGTGGTACACTTATTATAGTGCTATTCATTTTTTCTTTTTGTTCCTTTATATTTGGATGAACTCCATTAGAACTTTGAAGTTCTTAGATTGTGCAGTTCGTCAAATCCACAGCAATATACATCAGTTCAGCGTTGTTTTAAGCACAATTCTGTTTAACTTGATTAATATTGACAATCATCAACATAGAAAGTGGCACTGGTATGGCACAACATGTTTCGAGACAACGTCTCATCATCAGGTGCCCATAATTTATAGCTCTGTTGCTGAAGACACCACCGGTGTGTAAAATCAGTGCCCTCCAACTTCTGAAATGCTCCAATTTGGCCAGAACTTCCAAATTCCTGTCACTTCAGCAGCATGATGTAACCAGTAGCGTCTTCTGGATTAACATACCGGAGGGGCAACCATTGGCACAGTCATATACGGGAAGAGAGGTTATAAAGTAGGGCCCTGACTCCCCTACCCCCACCTCTACCTCTGGACATAAGTAACTTGTGTTTCTGTCATCCATTCCACCTAAGCTATTAGATTATTTTCAGAATGGGTCAATTAATAATTTTAAAAAAACAGGGTCAGTTGAAACTACATTAGGCGAGGAAAGAAAGAAAATGGGGAAAAACAGAAATTGGCTTCCGTTTCCGCCGCTCGAGGGAAGGTAAAGTAACGTGGAACCCAACTGCTGTCAGTTATGGGGCAGAGGTAACGTATCGTGACTCACGCAGAACATCCGTCACTGCGCCGGTGACATCACGTCCTACCAAACAGCGGCGCAGCTCTTATGAATGACTGACAAAGCTTTAAGCAGCCACAGCCACCCACACGCCACTCCACCAGGATTCAGGAACGGCTAGGCAAGGAACCAGTGACCACAGAAGAAGTTTCCACCCGGACCAACATCCAAGCGTGACAGCAAGAGCCGAGCGGTGCGTGGCAGGCCACGCCCCCTTCAGAGTGAAAACACCACGGACCAGGGGATGCCGTGCTTCGCAAGGAGTTCCTGGTTCCAGACCGTAAGGTTTCCGTTCCAGTTCTTCTTCCCGTCCTGTACCTTGCCCTTCCTAGTCCTTCCTATCCTGTTTGTTTGCCAGAGCCTGTTCCCTGTTGGAGCACCCAGTCCAGTCTGTCTGTTCCCCCTGTACCTGTTATCCAGTTACCTCAGCAGCAGTCACAATCCTTTGAGCTTCAGAGTTCCTGCCATTACCCCAGGCACTCTCTACCCGAAGTTAGAGTCCATCAGCCAGCAAGCTCCACCCAACAAGCTTCTACCGCCAACAAGCAGGGCGACTGGGGGGGTGTGGTCCTATCATGGCGACGGTTCCATTGGGGCATCAGGTACGTGATTGTGCAAAGTGACAGATAGTAATGACGATTATACCCATTTTTAATAATTATATATCAGCTAATTACCTATTCAATTAATGGCATATCTTACTTTGTTATTGTAACTTTTTCATTTTAACATTATAAATAAACTGTATCCTTTTTACCACATTAACCATGGAACTTAACCGATTAATACATCAATAAGTATGGTATCACACAAGAATGTATGGAATTAACAAAATTAACAAAATCAAACGGACCTTTAAATTTACCATGACTACGTTCTAGTTTTCTACCATACAAGATGGGGCACTAATATCTCCACACTTACTCTACCTTATCAACACCCATCTTATAGTAGTAAGTATAATATTTATTCACTTATTAAAGTAGAACAAGATACATACAAAACATTCAAATATATTACAATCGAATTTGCCTACGTTTAAAAGCTTCTTTACAGTAAATGTATATTCTAACCAATTTATTAAAGTCCTCTTCCATACAAATTGCTTCAATCAAAATCTTGTCTAGATAACCACAAGGCTGTAGCCATCGATCTCTTAAATCTTTTAAAAAATGATGAAGCATATCCAATGTATCAGGGCACTGTATACAAACGTTTATCCTTAGGATTGTTAAGTCTAGCCCCACATAACATTACAACTGGTAGCAAGCCCATCCGCAGCATGATAACAACATGCAAGATTTTCCAGTTTTTACATAATGTTGTAAACATTTCCCTTTTCTTATGAGTTTTACATGAGACATACATAGTTAGGCAGGGTTTAGTCAGACAGTTACCATAATACAGACGAAAAATTGCATTCTTAATGGTATCATTGACAACAGATTTAGTTGGAAAAACGCCTGTTTTCAGCATGGTGTGTGGAGAATCCAAATTTTATTTAATACAAATAGAGCTAACTGATTCAATGAAGCCAAATTTAAAATCGCTGTGCATGGCTTCCATTAAACTGAGATAAGACAGCTTCTCCTTCATAGGGGACCCAAGTAGGTTACAAAAGGTATTAACTATTCGTGCTTCCAAATTAGCTTGGATCTGTGTTATATCTAAGTCTAAAAAGATTGGTTCATGGCATGAAGAATGAGGCAGACCAATGATCTTTCGCCATAAGGCTCTCTCCCATTTCCCCAGAAGCAGTACGCCGGCCGAGCCCCATTGCTCTGCGCCATACAATAATGAATTTTTCCATTTCATCTCAAAGATAGATATGAAAGATCTTGTAGAACATTTGAATATTTAAGTTTCATTAAGGCGTTTGAGATATTACTCTGCTTCACATCTAATTTCGTCAAATGGTCTTTCCAGTTGGCTTTCTTGTTAAAGTGTATGCCTAAGTAGTCATATAAGATACCCTCTCTACGGGGCCCGCAGCCAGATACAAAGAGTATATACTTTTATTTCTACCAACGGTCACAATTTTAGTTTTGTTCAAGTTGATAGAAATATTATTTGCATTACAGTATATTTCAAGCAAATTGAGTTTCAGTTGCAGACCATGGGGCGACAAATCAAGAATTAGGGTATCGTCGGCAAATGTTAGGAGGTCAATACAAGAACCCCCCCATTGTTACAGGCAGACATTGCTTGGTCAACAGGGCTGGTTCAAGATCTGCAAAGAAGATATTAAAAAGGCACGGAGCCAGAACACAGCCCTGTTTCAGGCCTACACTGGTTGGAATTTTCTTAGTCAAGTGTCCTTCTCTCGACCAACGAATCTTGACCCATGTATTGGTATATAACAGGGCTATGGATTTTACCAAGCCACAAGGGCAACCCATCATTAACATTTTGGTCCATAGCAACTCTCTGGGTATGCGATCGAAGGCCTTGGTAAAATCCACAAAGGCAATATATAAGGGGTATTTCTTCCCCTTAACATATTTGTCCACTATAAGATTTAGATTAAGACAGTGGTAAAGTGTGGTGTAGCCTTTCCTAAAGCCGCCCTGAGTGGATCTGAAACAATGATTTAAAGTGGCCCATGCTATCAAATCCTTTAAAAGGATTTTGGCGAAAGCTTTCGCGGCGGGATCAAGAAGGGCAAGGAGACGATAGGAAGCAGGGTCCAAATGTTTACCTTTTTTAACAAGGGGAATAGAATGGATCCTCTCCAAGAGTCTGGGATATTTGATGACAGGCCTATATGATTGAAAATTGGAAGAAGGAAAGTGGTAGTTTGTTTATATGCCAACTTAAAATAAAAAGCTGGTAGGCTGTCCAGACCGGCAGCCCTCGAAGGCCCTAATGATGCTAATTCCATTGCTACTTCCTCGAATGACACTGAACGAACGGACTCTTTGCAGTCTATAGCATCATTGTTAGCTGCGAGCCTTACCTGTTGTGCGTGTAAAGTTCTTCTATCATGCAGGTAAGGCCTGCCGCCGTGTCTGCCACTTTGTGGGGGATGTGGAACGGGACAGAGGAAAAACCAGGAGGACAAAAAAAAACTCTGCTCCACTGAAATACAAAGAACAAGAATGACCTTTTACCAGCCAGATCGTAACAGCAAGGCACCAGAGAATTATAGCAGTCAGGCACAAGCTAAGACAGGAGGAACTCTGAGTTGCTCAAG
>JAWWEI010094229.1:0-10357 GCA_035583255.1 Pseudotriton ruber | reverse complement strand
AATACACACGCAATGTGTATTGCCTGTGTATTGCGTCACATCACAATAACAATACACGAAACCCACGAAATGCATTTTGTGAATTTCGTGAATTTCGTGTATTGTTATTGAGATGCAATGCGTGTGTATTGCATGACAATAACAAGTCACGAAATTCACGACATGCACGAAATGCATTTCGTGGGTTTCGTTGCGGGGCGGCAGGGGAAAATGAGAAATTTCTCTTGTGTTAGTTTTTCACGAGATTTTGCAGGTGCCTTTTCGCTCTCGCCACCCGCGAAAATTGGGTGGGGGGTTACGCCCATCTCAAACAGCTCCCATCAGAAACATGTGCATCTCCCACAGCCAAAAAACAAACAGCTCGGATACTGATATTGCAACAAATAAGGCAGACCTCCGCATGCGCAAAGATCTCTCAAAAATTGAAACGCCGAATAATCGCTGCCACACAGAGTGCAAGCAAGAACTCGACATTCATCTTAAAGTACACCGACTACGCAGAAACACCAACGTTTCGTTTTGTTATGCTTGCAGATCCATTTCCAAAAAAGGGTGTCATTTTCCAATACTTCGAATGAGACAAAGGCAAAGTGCAAACACTTTATAATGTTGTTAACATGAGAAAAATATTACATTCCATAAAGATCTATAATGCA
Organism: Pseudotriton ruber; assembly: GCA_035583255.1. NCBI lineage: Eukaryota > Metazoa > Chordata > Amphibia > Caudata > Plethodontidae > Pseudotriton > Pseudotriton ruber. Next base: position 9,701 of record JAWWEI010094229.1, on the reverse strand, counting down.
GAAAAGGTTTGTGAGTATGCAGATATGCTGCTTGGCAAAGGATTGTGGGTAACCCATAGCAATATTCTCCGTGCCCATTGATATTGCTTAGAGAGGCCTTTGTCTCGCCTAGGCTCTATTTCCACTGCATACAATAATCTCTGCGCCCTAAACTGTGTTTCACATCTTTCTGCACACACAAAAAAAAAACCTTCGAAGCTGCGATCAGTGCTGGCGGTACACTGCTGCCTGGAGTGACCTTTAGTAACAGCCAGAGGCCAGGGCCTTTCATTGCTCCTTCTACGTCCAACTGCAGTGACCTCTAGTAACAGCCAGCGGTACTGCATCCTATCATTGCATCCTTGTACTGCGGCCTGCAGTGACCTCTAGTAATAGCCAGAGGTACTACACCCTATCATTGCATCCTTGTACTGCAGCCTGCATTGACCTCTAGCAAAAGACAGCGGTACTGCATCCTTTCGCTGAATCCGTGATCTGTTGCAACAATAATTAGTGCTTAATTGTAGCTCCACCCCCTTCTCCTTGCTAGAGTAATTGGAAACGTTCCTAAGAACGTTTCTAACCACGTATGTGCTGTGATTCCCTTGTGGAACGGGGTTCTGATTTCCCACAAGCCTTCTCTGTATGTGGGAAATGAAAGACCTGATCTATTTACACAGAATTGTCTCTGAGCAAATAGAGTTGCCACAGATCACGATTATTATAGTACTATCTGTGCCCCAATATTTTATGGACTATCCCTCCCCCATTTAATTTACTTAGTTACCTCATCCTAGTCATCTGTAGACTGCTATGCAGATTAGTGCTGAATTATGCAAATTGTGCTTTGCTATCCCAGAAGCTACTGTTATTTCATACTGTCCTTTGCTAATTTTCAAGTAATGAAAAAATGACTACGCTATAAAATAACTACTCCCAACCATCAGTGTGATCCTGGTCGGAGGGGACTGACGCTTGATATGGACGAGTTTTGGCCATTTTCATCTGCCTGTATATCATTTGCATTGAGTCAACTTCCTCTTAGCTCTGATTGGTCAGAAAACTAATTAATTTCAAAAGGAATTGCAGTTCTACTGTAAGGGTGTGTTCCTGAACACTATGAAAATTGTTTAAAACTGTTTTTCAAATAAAATATCTGCAAAACGAAAGAGACTCTTGGAAGAGTATGTGAGTTTTAACCCCTTAAATGCTAAGCACAAGATTATTATTATTATTATTATTTATTTATTTATATAGCGCCTAAGCCTTTAGGCGTCAAAGCGCTACAAACAAAACAACAAGAACAAACAGACACAAACAGACCAGAGGTTCCAAAAATGCACTAAGGGAACCAAGACATGCAGGAAAGGAGATCAGCAAAAATGCTCAGCAAACAGTCGAGTCTTCAGGAGCCGTTTGAACAGAGCCAGGGATGTGATGGTTCTCAGATGTTCAGGCAACTGGTCCCAGAGAGGGGGCACCGTGGCCTGAATGGGGCGTCCTCGAGCCCTAGCATGCTAGAAACGTGCATGAGTCATCAGGTGTTGTGATGAGGAGGGAAGTGTGCGCAGTGGAGTGTACAGACAAAGCCTGGCTTTAAGGTAAGGGGGGCGTTCCCATATAGGCACTTGTGAGCCAGAGTCAGTGCCTTAAACCTGACTCTATATCTGATGGGCAGCCAGTGCAGATCTCTGAGTGCCGGCGTGATGTGATCACGTCTTTGCAGGTTACAGACAATACGGACTGCGCAGTTCTGAACAAGCTGCAGACGAGCAAGTTCGCAGTCTGAAGCCCCAACCAGGAGGGCATTGCCATAATCTAATTTGGCACCCACTATGGCACGGGCTAAAGTGGCCGCATTATCTTAGGATATGTAAGGGCAGACTTGTCTTAATAAACGAAGATAATAGTGACATGCGCTCACGGTGGCGGACACATGCGCAGACATAGTCATATTGGTATTCAGAGTGACACCCAGGAACTTAGCTTTGCGCAAGACCGGAACGGTAAAGGAGTTGATAACGATGTTTTGACAGGCCGAACCGATAGGATAGCATGTTGGGTGTGGCGAGCAAGAGAAGTTCCGTCTTCTGATCATTCAGAGCAAGCCAATTCTGCTGCATCCAAACCTTGATCCGATTAAAGACTCTATTAATATTTGCAGTGTCCTTAGCAATATCGCCATCAAGCGCAAAGAGTACCTGGGTGTCATCTGCATAGTTATGGAATTGGACAGTCTCGTGCAACAGTAAGTCATGGAGTGGCTTCAAATAAAGGTTAAAGAGCAGGGGGGACAGGCAAGCGCCCTGCGGCACTCCATGTTCTATGTTATGTGCCACGGACGAGAAGTTATTCATGGTTACAGAGGCCGTTCTGTCACTCAGGAAAGACGTTATCCACGCCACTGCTGGAGCTGAAAGATTGAGTGACCTAGTGAGGCATGACATGAGAATCTTGTGATCCAGGATATCAAAGGCAGCTGAGAAGTCCAAAAACATCGGCATGCCCATGTGCTCTGAATCGAGAATACCCAAGATGTTAGATTGGATATCCAACATGGCCGTCTCTGTACTATGACAGGGATGGAAACCCGATTGAAAAAGACCCAGTAAGTTGTGCTTAAGCACAAACCTTTGGATCTGAATATAAGCCAGCTTATCTAGAATTTTTAAAAGAAAGCTGACATTTGTAATAGGGCGCTAGCTGGCGGTATCAGCTGGATCTAGAGAAGGTTTTTTTAGTATGGGAGTGATAGAGGTTTTTTTAAGTTGCGACATGATGCAACCAGTGGCGAACGTGCCATTGGCAATGTCTGTGATGGCAGCGACGAGAGCAGGAGCACACTCTTTTATGATGGCACCGTGACAGACATCTGAGGCACAGTTAGTGGCCTTAAGATCATGTATAACATGGCCAACTTCCTCAGTGCTAACCTGAGAGAATGAAAAAATTGGTGGTAGGCAATCATGAGGAAAGTCGCTGTTGATGTCAGGTGGCTCAGTGGATCGTACACTACTAATCTTAGATCTTATCTTGGAGATTTTTTGACTAAAGAAATCCATTAGCTCATTGCACCATGTTTCCGATGCAGGAGGACTCAGACGAGTATTATGACTATTCTCTAGGGAACGTAAGATGGAGAAGAGTTCTCTAGTGGAGTTGTTGGCTTTAGTTATTTTGTTATCATAATATTGTTTTTTAGCAATAGCCAGGGTTGTTTATATGCCAGCCGGGCAGTTTTCCATAATGCCTTGTGGGTGGGACTTCCTGACTTACGCCAAAGGCGCTCCGCTGATCTTTTATGAGATAGTCTTGTCCCTGGACTTGTATGTGCGACTGCCGCAATTTATTGCATTTGCCACTGCATAATGCATCCAGTGGCCGCATTTAACCTGTTGGGTACTTTATTACATTTTTTTTAATAGGGGCCATTCAGGCACTGGACTCTCCCTTTAAGATATCTTTGTTCACTCAACAGCAAAAAGAATAAGTGGGTCCAACTTGTTGCACAACTGTAGGCCAGATTCAGCCGTACTCCTATCCAAATACTGAAGAATCCCATCTCAAAATCAGAAATTAAGAAGTTAAAATTTCAAATTTTTTATGAACTCAAAAATCTGATGCAAGATGCAAGACGTAGGCTGAAGCAAACTGTTTTTTATATTTCTGTCACTCTGAACTCTCCCCTATATATGTCACTATCTATAAGTGCCAGAACCATACGTCAACTAAGGTTTCGTTTCTCCATATTAGTTGAAACCGAGGTTTTGACGCACCAAAGGAGACTACCTCCAAGACAGGAGGTTTGTAAATGCAGATTAGCTCTGGAGACCAAAATCCATGGCATATTATTTTGCCCCTGTACAAAATACCATCAGACAAGCCATTGTTTAAAAGTTCCTAAATCCGACCCTTGATCTATTTTCTTTGTTACCTGCCCGATGCAAAGATGATATATTGTCTGGATTAATTTATTACTGCTTGTAGAACCATATACCTTTCTCATAAGACAGCAGACGTTTTTGGATAAATTGTACAATTATTAATCTATTTTTTCAATGTAATTTTGGTAATTTATCTAATGTATTAACCCAAAAGACCCAGGGACCTTATAAAGCGACATTCATACAAAATCCTTTGTCGTAAAATCCTGAGCCTTATCAATGCGCTGTTCTGTATTGATTTTAAATTAATACAAGGTTGTTGCTGTATATGTCAAATTAATTATTCTGTGATTCACTGTATTCAAGGAAACAAAGTGTACCTGTGTATGTGATTCTTTGATTGTTCTTTGATGTCAACTTCTGTATGACGAATAAAGTTGTGTTTACTACTAATAATAAAGACGCCAGCAGACTGCTGGAAAAGGGCAGCCCAGAACACACAAATGAGAGGAAAACAAAAGGTAAGTGCAGAAGACACTGTTAGAGGTGTTAAGTGGCACTGCCCCTTTAACAGCTCGTGTAGCTGCATCCTTTAGTCCTTGTGCCCCTGTCTGCTTGATGCAGTGCATGGCTTGATCTTATTTGCATATGTGAACCTATGCAGGTGCTGCACCTTGTAATATGGACCATTATACATCAAAATGTTGAAGCCTGTTACTAGATGTGTCTAGAGATCAACAGGTGTCCTGGAGCCAGGAGATGGGTACTGAGGGTCAATTGAACATGTCCAGTGATGACATAGTTCTGACCTCTGGGGAGAATTGTAATGTTCTGACACACACTGAATGATGACGCATAAATATTAACACAGACACCATAAGTAAGGGGAGATGTTCTTGGCACTGTGCTACAATGAATGTGTTGCTCGTGCTGGGACTCGGTCTTTGTATGACCTGTTGTTCGTAGATCACCAGGTACCAGCGTTCTTACGTCATTGCGCATGTGCACATCACTGCATTCCTCCCATATTTGATATGTAGCCTCTCTTTAGCATTACTACATTCAAAGGACAATCTTCTACCATAGAATTGTTGCAGTTCTGTGAGGTAATCCACATGATTTGGACTGGAAGAGTATTAACAACAGCACCAACTGCCTTTATCTGTCTCACCACACCTGTGACCTCTTCACACACTATCCCTATCAGGTTAGCATCTTACTGACCGACACCACACCTCAGAAAATATGTAGACATTCACCACCCTCCATATTGTACAGGATATAGGGTGATGTTTAAATTAGGTGCTGTATCACCTAAAGCTTTATTGTCACACTCACACATCCAATTCTACATATAGGGTATGTGAAGCGTTCTTCATATAGAATCACACGTAATTCAGATCGATGTGAGACGTCTTTATTTACTTCTTTCTCCTTTCACCTCCAGCCCCAGGAATGAATTTGCAGGCTCGCATCCCCATCACGTGACGTTCCCCATCACGTGACATTCCAATCTATTAAGATTGGATGTAGCAATATCCTCTTCCATGGTGGTGTTCTCACTGGGTTGTGGGGTTGATCAGTGCTAATTATGGTGCGTCTGTATATTTCCTGGTTCCGTTTGATGCACGATCCTTATGCTCTTTGTACCCTGCGATCCCTCATTTGCTGTGTGGGGTGGAGTCTCTGTCTGTTTGAGTGTCTAGCCTTTCCTGTGTGGGGTTCTTTGGACATTGACCCATCTCTCTCTCTTTGATGTTGGTGTGTGCTTTGCCCTGAATATATTCTTCATGTGTCCTCCTAACACCGATATGTGTTGATTCTTGTGAAGCCCTGCTGGAGGCATGGCCTCCTATCCTTGTGGGCGTTGAGTGTGGTGTTCACCTGCGCCCTCTCATGAGCTGGAATCGTGTAAGTTAGTGCCCTTGCACTAGCGTGTTTCGTAGTTTAGATAGTAATTGTGTACTTCTTCCTGCCAATCTTATCGAGTTTTGACTGCTATGAGCATGCATTCCGCTACGTGTCTATCTAATGGTGTTGAACTTTCTTCGTGTGAGTGGTGCATACCTTGTGTCTGCCAAGTTTTTATGTTTTGTGATTCCAAGAATTGTTGCCTGGAACTCAAGGTTAACGATCCGCCCTCTTTGGTCTGTATCCCTTGGGGACACCTTCCTTCGCAAATAGCTCTTTCAATACGATTAACATATTTTGGGTGGTAATTGTGATGATCTGATGAGGCGGCACGTGTGTAGCTCCCGCACTGCATCAATAAAGCTCGGACACAGGTGGTAATTTTCCATCTTTATTCGCTCTGGTCTGGAACTTGAATGCCTGCCTTTCGCGTCTCTATGATATGGAGAGGCCCCAGCGCGTAGCGCTTTGAGAGGGGCTGAAGTTAACCGGGCCGAGGTGGTTGTGGGTGGGGCTGGCGAAGCCCGCGAAAAGAGCCTGATCCGGTTTGGGCAGGTTTGTTTCAATAAGAAAGGAATGGGCGTGCCCGCCTCAAAAAGGAATGGGCGTGCCCACCTCAAAAAAAAGGAATGGGTGTGCCCGCCTCAAGGAATGGGCGTGCCCGTCTCTGGGGGCCAGACGGCACCGGTTAGGGGAGATTTGTAATAGTTCATCTTGTTCGACCAGGAAAGCGGTAGCAGCAAGGAGGTTCAAGGGAAGGAATGGGCGTGCCCGCCTTGGGGCCATGCGGCCCCGTTAGCCGAGCGTTTTAATTTGTTTTTCTTGTTTGCGTAGGAAGAAGCAGCAGCAGATAAGAGATTTTCCCCACCCACCCACCCCACAGGACAAGCAGCAGGGGATAAGAAGGAATCGTCGCATTATAGGAGGATTTTGCGGTGCGAGGACAGAGCAGGAATTAATTTTTATGGCAAAGGGCGTAACGCCAGGCCATTTGGGGTGTTACGGGCCAGCGGAAATGACGGCGCCCCTGATGGGGGTTAATGGCCACCGTAAGGGGCCGGTCACCCAAAGAAAAAATGGAAAAGCAGAGCTCTGATCCAATTATGCACCAGGAAGAGACGGAGGACAACATGTACAAATATGGGGTTTTAAGATTAAATGTTTTTTAATGTACGAAATAAAGAAAGTCCAAAGTTAAATTGTTTAAAATAAATAAATAAATGCAGCCATATTTTACCACTTTAAAAGCAGTGTGGCCTGACTGTTATTCCCTCGCCAAGCATGACAGGCGAGGAGAGAAAATGTGAAGTTGATTATGCAAAAGGTATGGGACCAGCATGCCCCTCGCTCTTTACACAGGCTTCCGGCCTGAACACTAGACCGCTATATGACATCCCACCCCATTTTACAGAATCTAACTCTCATTGTGTACCTTACTTTCTGGGTGTGTTTTTGGGCTACATGGTTTATAACATTTGCAACTGGCAACTATCTTATTATCCTGCCGCCACCGTGTCTTACCCAGCTGGCTAGTTTACACTATGCATTTTTCTCGTTTGTCCCTCTCTCATTTATTCTTTTCTTGAGTATAGCACCTGATCCTCCAATCTCACCATGAACCTTCATCATGCTCTCTTTACTGCACTCTCCATTGCTCTAATTCTCATCTTTCGTAGTTGCATTTGCCCAATTACTGCCCTTTTTCACATTCACTCTAGGTTTGCGCCATTCGTTTAATTCTCTCACACGCTTGGCTCCTGACATGTGCCCTTTTGATTGCTGCTTCACATGCCTGACATTTCCTTTCTGTTTGTTCTTGCTAGGTGCCACACACCTATCTTCCCAGCTTGACGAGTGCCACACCTATGTTTGCTGTTTCATTCGCACCTTTTTCTATGTATCCGTGTCGTGACATGCTGTCTACTCTTCTACCTCTAGCATTTCCATTCGGAACCTCATGATCCCCAATCAAAAGCCTTTTTGTTCTACTTTTAATGCTATCAGCACCTGTACGGTCGTTATTCTTTAGTTTGCACTTTAACGTTACTAACTGTAGCATAATCGAGTCCTTTCTGGATAATAGAAGTCCTGAGTCTGCTTTGATCACATAGATTTCACTCCTGATGCTGCCTTGTTCATGTTGAATGGTGACTGGCAGAATTCCTCTGCATTGTAAAGGGCTGGTTTGCCCTAATGTATACACTTTCTTTTTTGCAGGCATGATGTTGGCATGTAATGATAGTTCTACTGTCTGGTTGTGTCCAATGATGCTTATGGTCGATCCGGTATCAATGTATGCACCGATCCCTATTCCATTTATTCTTACTTCACAGTCTGAAGGTTCTGTTGTCATCAATCGTCTAACAGCCCCTGCATGTTCTACATACTCTTCAGGTTCTGGCATTAGTGTTACTGATCTAGCCTGTTCCTTAAAGCACGGTATGTCCATGTGTTCGGTCACTATTCTAACCGATCCTCTCTGACCTCTGCGATTCATCCATCTGGAGTTGTTTGAGCGGCACATTCTTACATAGTGGTTGTGTCTACCACATGCATTGCATACCACGCCTGCTGCAGGACAGACGTAGAAGTTATGTGGTTTGTTTCCACAATTTCCACATGCTTCTGACGTTGGGTCCTCTCGGCGTGCGCGGCCAGCCTGTGATCCTTCCAACACACCAGGGCCAGTGTGTGCAGCCCTAGCTAACTTCGGGCTACCTTGGCGATTACGTCCTCTCCACTGAGAACTTTGTACAACTTTCACCTGCGCAGTGTGTAAGTTTTTCATCGTTGTTTCCATGTCAGTCGCCTGAGTTTCTGCCACCTCATGAGCGCAACCCATAGTCAATATCTTCTTGAGCATAATGTTTGGCTTTTCAAAGATCTTCCTGTGGAGTTGAGCTGATCCGCAGCCAATAATTATTTGACCACATATTTCTTCATCCGTGGCACGAAAGTTGCAGCTGCCAGCTAGCTTCTTAAGTCTGATGTAGAAATCATCTAGCTGTTCCTGTTGATGCTGCTGAGCACTGCAGAATCAATATCGCTCATAGTCAATGCTCGTTCAGGACATGAATTGCTAAAAAATGGCATCAATTGTTTCTTGAAAGCCAAGTGTGTCTCCATCATCATCTAAGGCGTCATACGCGTCGAACGCTTGTGGACCTGCTAGCATGAGCATCAAAGATTTCTTCCAGGGCTCTACTGTTTCGTTGGTTCAGGGGTGAAGCCGTGTGGCTCGCCAGTCGCCTAGCCAATCTATCACCTTCCTTGTTGCAGGACTTTCTTGCCTGTTACTGATACTTTTTGGCAGTGTCTTTGCTGTAGCAGGGATCATGCATCAGTGCTTTCCTTTCGTGTTGCTGCAGTTGAAGGGGCGCTCCTTTACAGGTGCCGGGGTCAAGCGTGACACTCGGATCCGCAGCCTTTCATCCGCAGCAGCCGGTGTGGTAGGGCGGGAGCACCAAGCGCCACCCTTGTCAACCCACAGCCAGCCGGACTTCAACGGCTCAGCGGACAAAAATGCTGAGTTACCGTTCAGCGCACAGGATGGGCAGCGTATAGCCGTGCGGCATCACTCGCAGCCTCAGCGTGACAGCCCACATGCCATCGGGGATCCCTTTGGGAAGGCGAATGAAATGGCACAGCAGGACCGGGTACACGGGTAGGTACGACCCGCTCGTCACCAAATGTTTTGGTGTTCGCATTCAGCCCCGTGCAGCCAGTAACCTTTGTGAATTAGACACAGAGGAGGAGGGCTTGAATGACACGTCTTTATTCTTTTCTCTGTTTTCCTGCATACCAGATATCCTGTTCCCGAAACCGGGAACTCTCAGCCCATACCCTATGACCTTTTCCAGTCACACTGTGTGCTATGCAACATCCGGTTTGCCTGCCGCTAGACCGCTTCATAATACAAACACGGTA
>JAWWEI010093121.1:0-10364 GCA_035583255.1 Pseudotriton ruber | reverse complement strand
TCCTGTCCATTGGCAAGGTTGTTAACCGTATCCATGTATGGATATCTCAAATTTATATTGGGAAAGCTGGGCCTTTGAGGGGCCATACCAGGGGTGAAAAAAGGCATACTTGGACCTTGAAAGGGCATCCCTCCATTGGGCAATTGGTTTATGTACATGTCCTTGTACCCTAATGTCGAAAAGGATCTACGCGTATGGCTTCTAGCAATGCAACTCCATGCGTTCCCACAGATTTGTTCTGTCGCAAAGAAGACTGTCAAAAAATCACCCTTCATACTATTTGGATTCTCCCCCACTGTTGATGACCGAACCACCTCTCTGATTTCTTCCTGACTTCTCAGTGACAGCCCAAAACTGTTATGTAGCAGTCGGGCAACTCTCGCCTTTAGATGATTTTGTGTTTCCCAAGCCCGTAAATCCTTTGGGGCCATGTCACCTAAAATTAATACCCTGTTTACCGCTTGAGGGTCAATATCAATCCGTGACTTAGTTACCTGGATAATTTTTTCTTTCTTGTTATCATTTATCGGGACATCTTGTGGGATTTCAGAATTAGTAACTTTTGGCTGCTGTGGGGTCAGAGTAGTATCTGGGTTTTGCACAGTTACGACTTTATTTCCTTTTGTTGGTGGCTGAGGGGGGGATGAACCATTGGAAGCTATATTATTACCGTTAATTGATTCTGTCTGTTCTTCTAGCATTTGTACATCATTATTTAAAGGTGCAGGCTGAGTTATAGTTCGATTATTGGATAGTTCCAGATTTATTGCCAGGTGAGTCAGTATTGATTCATGAGATTTCATTTGAAGATCAATGTATGTAGTTACTGTCGACACCAGGGTAGACAAAACTTTGCCTGTAGTTAAAATTTGATCTAAAATTATTTCCAATTTTTCTGCAGCCTTATCATTTAAGGTTTTAGTTTGCTGGAGTAGGGCGTCAAGTTTTTCTGTATTCAATTCATTCGTTATTTTTATTGAGTCAACTATATCTTTCAGAAGTGCCCCTGCAGATGGTTTTATTGATCTGGGTGCTCTGTGATTTTTTGTTAGTGGTTTATCTAATGTTGGCTTTAGTTTATACAAATCCAATAGTGAACGCCTAACTCGTTTGGGATGAATTTGGGGGTCTGCCCCCACTGTTGCTGCAGGGCTAGGAGTTTTTCTCTTTTTATTCTTCACTTGTTTATGAGGAGATTTCTCTTTAGGTCTTTCCTCTACATCCATTTCAACTGAATGGTTTGACTGATCTAAGTCAATGATTTCCTCTACTTCTTCAGGTAAGCTCTGATCTGGGGAATCCATTTGTAGGGGAGACACTAATTTTTCCAGGTCTGGAGTCAATTCCAGTTCTCTCTGTTCCTCTAAGGTTAATAAATTAGCAGGAGTAGCTAGGACAGAGTTTTCTTTATTATTGTCGATATTAGCTATTTTCCCTAATTTTGGTGTTTCCGGAGTAGAAAGATCCTTTATATTAGATTCAAAAACCTGTACTACTATCTGGTTATTTCTTTTAGGCATCCCCAAGTCTTACCAGCATTTTGAATGGGTGCAATCAATCCCACCTTTGGTAGCTTAGCCTGTGGTGTGCATGATGCTATATTAATTTCCTGTGAGTCAACTGCAATACATGGGCCGATTGGAATCATTGTAATTTTTTTAAAATAATCATCCATTTTTCGGCAAGTCATGGTAAAGAAAGCACACCACTAGTAAGTCCCACCGCCAAAAGAAGCCTATTACAGTACCACAGGAAAATCACAATTTGAAAAAATAAATAAATAGGATTGCTTATAATCACCCCACAAGGAAAAAGAAAGAAAGAAGGCAATCTGGACGCAACCCTTCCACTCCTGGCCACTCCTGCCGTGAACTGCCGTCAACTGCCCTTGGACGCCCTTCGCGTCGCTTCGCGGGGCGGGGGCGTTTTAAAATCCAAGAAGCAGTGACAAGCCAATCACGCGCAGGCTAGCCAGTTAGACTACAGAATGTCAGTATGCCGATGGGAATTGTAGGCTGAGGGATTTTGACTGAGCTGACCCTCCCTCTATGCTGACGAGTAGCAGGCTGCCAGCTTAGTCCTTGCACACCATGCTGACACAAGCGTGGCGCGGAGTTCTTCCCTTGGCGTCCCCACAAGTGTAAAGGGGCCAGCAACAGCTTTCCTCAGAGCAGCAGAGAGCCTCCTGCCGTCAACTGCCCTTGGACGCCCTTCGCACCAAATCTGCCGATTTGGAGAATCGTTCGCGGAGGAGCAATATCCGGCTGGTCAGAATAGCAGAATCAACACAGATTGGTAACTATCCCTTATTTGTAGAAAATCTGTTACAGCAGCTTCTCCCCATTGTGACATTTTCCAAGATGTTTCTTGTAGAGCGAGCCCACCGAATCTCCCCACAGAAGCCCAGACCTGGCCAACCGGCTAGACCAATCATTGCTAAACTTCTGAATTACTGCGACAGGGATGCAGTATTGCGGGGAGCACGAGAAACGGGCATTCTGAAATACGAAGGATCACAGATATCAATCTATCCTGATTTCTCCCAACAGATTCAAAGGCAAAGAGCTGAGTTCTCCGACCTCAAAAAAATCCTAAGGCATGAGGGAGTGCAATATTCAATGCTGTTCCCTTCACGGCTGCGCATTGTGTGGAAGGAAAGGGTACACTTCTGTGAGAAGCCTGAGAACGTTGTCGATTTTCTACACTCTCATTTTCCCAATCTCGACTGGGAAAATGTACTTTTGAATACACCGAGACCCACTCGTAAAAAGAACAATACTCCACGAAAACATAGACGCCGCGCTGACCGACCGCATAGGAATCCCACAACTGAATTCGACTGCACAAACAGAGTCCCCATCCAAACTCCTCAGGCACGACCATCCCTAACCGACATCTTGCCAGCCTCACAAGATACCATGTCAACTGTCCAATCTGAAACAGACACTGGGTGACTGCTCTCGGAACTGCTTGCTTTTATAAGAGGGCTACTGTGACAGTGAGATTGTTTTTCTTTATCTGCTATGCGTATATGAAAGAATGGTTATATAACCGGTTTCCAGGCATATTACTGTTTTACTTAGGGCAGGCATGACCCCCTGTTGCACAATGATGCTGCACTCCAAGTATTTGACACGGTTGATTGTTTTTCATGTGGCAACATTGCCACTTCTGTTTTTATTTTTTATTTTTTATGTTTATTGGGATAGCACCTTTTTTGTGTTTCTATTCTTACCTAGGCTTTGCGCACCCAACTCATTCCTGCCACAGCTATGGGAATCGATGTTGTCTTATGTCAGTGAACATACGGGTTATTCATCCATCATAATGTATTTCTTTGGCGGTTTGGGAACTGGCTGTAAAGACTTGGAATTTTTTGGTTGTAGGAAAGTAAATAGTTTTCTATTTGACGGTTGGGAAGTTCTTTTCACTAGGAGATTGGGGGAACCTAGTGTGGAAGGTAAAAGTTTTGTTTCGGTGCACAGACAGAGGAACATGAAACCTAAACTGTTTAGAAGTCGAGAATTGAACATGCTAGTCAGGAAAATATTAGTGGCAGTGGACACGTTGATTAATGTGAACTATGTACTTACCTTCAGATGAATAAATTTGGGAGATGTTCCTTACTTACATGGAATATAAGAGGACTTAATAACTGTAAAAAAGCACGACAAGTTCTGAAATACGCAGATTTGAAGGGAGCCACCATCATTTTATTTCAAGAAACTCATATGGCTAAACTGTCCCGCCTGCCTATTGGAAGGGGATGGGCCTCGCATGTTTTAATAAAAGTAATTTATTTGTAACTTAATACAATAAATAAATACATTATTACAATAAGAAAAACAAACAAATAAATACATTGTCAGAATACATGATAATACAAATAATACAACAAGACTCCCTATCACTCTTTGTATGCTTAATCAGTAAATTTATGACTAATTCATTATAAATCTTGCGTCCCTATCAACAATTGCGATGTTTTTAAAATACTCAAATAATCGAGCAATATCATGAATCTCGCTTAAATTCTTCAGAATCAGCATATTAGTACTACTTTCCCCATTTTTTAAAAAACATGGGGCCAGCCACTTATCTCTAGCATTTGTATATCGTGTACATGTGCAAACCATATGCATCCAAGGTGACAGTTGCTCCAAATCATATATACAATCACACCTATTAGATAAATTCATCTGCTTCCATAAATTTTCAAGGACACCCAATCTAAATTTAAGGAAGAACCTCCAAATGACAAGTGATGAGGTATATATAGCATAGGTAGGCAAAACATTCTTCGTATAAATCAACTTAAAATCATTTAATGATTGCATTCCAGCAATTAACAAGTCCTCCCAAATTGCCGAATTTTTAGTAATTATATTTTTCCAAGCAGTTTTGTCCAATTTTGGAGGCGAATACCATGATTCTAAAAAGCCCCATCTATGGGCCAAAACAGTATATCTTTTGTTTATTTCATTTGTGGAATCACATTTAGTGTCAAGTATTTCACAGATACAGTGATGGCAAGGAAAACGGGGACATTCTAACACAAGCTTTTTTATAAATTTGAGAATTCTACTTTCACCCAGTGTTGAAACTGATGTAATTCCTAATTCAACTCTAAGTCCGACTGATGGAGTACTTTGAGGTAGAGAAAACAGGATTTTAAGGGCAATATTTTCAATTACACTGGCGCGTTTAAATCCATCAAGGCCCCACACTTCTGAGCCGTAAAGGATTAGCGGCTGTAACTGGGTTTTATAAAGACGTACAATAGGTAGTGGATTTGAAATGTTGTACTTTTTAATCATTTTCCTTATTGCCAGTGCCTTGTTCTTAACTTTTATCTGTTGCATCTCCAAATGATACTGCCATTTGCGTTTTGAGTGATAATGTAGACCTAAGTAACAATAGTGGTCCACAATTTCGACCAAATTATTTAATATATAAAATTTTGGAAGCTTGACCAGTTGTTTACCAAAGATCATTATTTTGGTTTTCGCTACATTAATGGATAGCAGATTTTTTTCACAATAAATAGAGAAGGTGTTCATTTTTTCTTGCAATCCCTTTGCACACAAATCGATAATAGCAGTGTCATCGGCGTAAATTAAACAGTTGACTTCGCAAGAGTTAACTTTAGGCGGAATAGTGTGTGGGCTCTGACTAATCATTAATGGCATATCGGAGGTAAAAATGTTATACAGCAAAGGGGCAAGGGGACAACCCTGCTTAACTCCCCTTTTAGTTGGAATCTTATCCGTGAGTTCCCCTGCAGGCCCATATTTTAACTTAATCCAAGTATTGGAGTAGAAAGACCTAATGAAATATAATAACTGGGAGGGAATCCCCAGAGACTCCATTTTGGACCACAGGAGTTCCCTTGGTACCAGGTCAAATGCCGCGCTTAGGTCGAAAAAACAGACATAAAGTTGGGAATTTCTGTTTTTTGTCTTTCGAATTAGAGTATCCAGGGTGAAGCATTGTTGCACGGTACCAGTGCCTTTCCTAAAACCCCCCTGAACAGCTGGCAAGATATTATTTTCTTCGACCCATTTCTCAAGCAATTTCAAAAGGAAAGTACAAAACAGTTTACCGGAGGAATCTGCCATTGCTAGAATCCTATAATTTCTGCAATCATTCACATCTCCCTTTTTAAAGATCGGGACGGCCATTGCACCAGCCCAAGATTTTGGAATCTCCCCAGTTAACACAATGGCTTTAAATAAACAGACGAATTTATCAGCCCAAAATTCAATATTGTTTTTAAAAATAACCACGGGCAAACCATCAGGACCTGGCGCCCTAGAGTTTTTAGTAGCAGTAAGTATTTCAGTTATTTCCAAATATGTACATATGGGGACCACTAAGGGATCGAAAACATAATCCTCAATGTGATAGTTATTCTCATTGGTTTTACTGAAATGATTGGACAAATAGGTCTCCCAGTTTGATTTAGTAATTGATGGAGTTGTTAACAAATTGGAAAAACCATCGGCCCTTCTTATAAGAGACCAAAATTTATTAGTATTCTTACTATTACAGGCCTCTTCCATTAAATTCCATTGATTTTTATTATAGATGTTCTTTTTCTGCCAAAAGAAAGTTTTTCTTTCCTTCAGGAGAATTCTTTTCCTACGATCTCTCTCGTCTGATACAGACATTCTAGCACAGAGCCTCAATTCCCTATTGTTCTGTTTTTTAAACTGGTAGCATTCGCTGTCGAACCAGCCATTTGATTTTACACTAACTGTCCTTTCATACCATAATGAGTCACTAAGCAAAATACAGAAGTTCTCAAATATCTGGCAGCAGCTCGTCATAGGACAGTGAGTAAAATTACAAAGCCCTAAAGCGAAATCATAATCGTAAACAATTGAAGAATCAGTCAACTTACGCCAACAAAATTGCTTCCTAGATGTCATAGTCAGCTCATAGCCCAGTTTTAAATCAGTCCTACCCATGGCAATAATATTTACAGATACCACGCAATGGTCGCCATATACAAGATTATTTATAGTATGTTCTTTTACTAAATCAAAGGCCCAAGTACTGATTAATATGAAATCTAATCTCGATGCAACTTTACCTCTAAAAAATGTTTGTGTAGCTTTGTCGGCATCATTTTGTTTAAGTCCTACCAACGAAAGATCACTTTCTATTAACATGCTAGACAGTTCTACAGCCCACTTCCTAAAACTTTTTGTATTGTTGATAAACTGGGTATTTTGAAATTTATGTTTAGAATTTATCCCAGTATTTATCATTTCTCTAGTCAGGTGTTTCCACTTGTCACATTTCATAAGGTCAACATTAAAATCACCAGCTACAATGGTAGCACAAGCAAGGCCATTCAGTGAAAGCAATAAGTCGTCTAATTCATAAAGCATTGCATATTTCTCTTTCAAACTTAAGCCGGGTTTCAAATAAATGTTGATCAAGCATATATTTGCAGTATTGGCTATGTGTATATTGTTGCACTTGCAAATAACAACTAATGTGGTATTGCCAATTTGGATTTGCTGTGAGATTTCTAAATCTAATGTAGTTTTTAGTAGGACAAGTGAACCACCTGAATTGTGTCCGGCTGAGGTTTCGATAGCCCTAACATAGACACTGGTGTATCCTTCGACATCAATTACCAAAGTACTCCAACATTCTTGAATAAATAGAATGTCGTATTTATACAAAAACACAGGTAGAATATATTTACCCCCTTTCCTGAAATAGCCTGCTGCATTCCAGGTAGCCAACTTAATCACCCTCTATGGTTCATCGTCTGATGTATTCTCCCCGATTTCTTCTTCAAAACTGTTTACAAAATCAAATTCACAGGGCTCAGAATTTTTAACACTCTCATAGTTTTTCCGTGGCAGAAAGGCACTCACTATCTCTTTTTGCGACCATTTCTTCTTTTTTGTAGTGTATTCAGCATTCAAATCAAGCCCCAAGGATCTGAATCTCTGTTTGAATTCAAGAATATGAGCTACACACTTTCTATCAATAAACTCTATTTTAGAGGTATCAATCAAATTTCCTTCATTTTTAAGAAACTCTACACCAAGTATGTGGTTGTTGTTTATGTAGTCTAACTCAGACATTCCAGCCGTAACAGCCAAGAATGCACCACGATTTAAATAAATTCCCCTTTGTTCACTTTCTTTTTTAGTCAGATACAATGGAGTTATATATATATACTTAGTCAGTATTTCTGCTTTATTTGAAGATTTGTCCTCGTATAATCTCCCTTTTTGGCAGTCAGGTCTCATTTCTTGAGGGGGGACTGCTGCCAATTTCCCATTACTGGCAATTTTCAGTATT
Organism: Pseudotriton ruber; assembly: GCA_035583255.1. NCBI lineage: Eukaryota > Metazoa > Chordata > Amphibia > Caudata > Plethodontidae > Pseudotriton > Pseudotriton ruber. The sequence continues at coordinate 2,537 of JAWWEI010093121.1, read as the reverse complement.
TTTTGATTTTTTGAAATATCATTGATTTTCTTTTTATCTTTCAAATTTACTTTAATACCTTGTTTATTTCCTGTAGTCTGTTTATTCTTTTGCTGATCTTTATCTGCAGAATCACCTGACCCCTTAGGTTTCAGGTTTTTTTTCTTCTTTAGTTGTACCAAATTCTCCAATTCAGCCTCTTTTTGTTTCAGGAATGCCTCTAATCTAATTAGTTCTTTTTCTCTATTCTTCAATGGGCTCGCTTTTATCTCGTGAGGTGAACCATCGAGACTATCCTCCAACCATATTGGGGTTTCGTTATTATTGTTTGTAGGGGCTGTAATCTCCTCTAAGGCAGCTCTTAGGTTTGTAATCTCATCATTTTGCTTTTTGATGATACCTTCGTACTTATCTCTATCAATTTGCTCATCTAGCTGTTGGACTTTATCTGTTACAAACCGTGGCATTTTCGATGCTACTTTCTGGATAGTTTTACGTGTTTCTAACATAATATCTTTAAGATATGAGTCATTGTCATCTAAAGTTATTTGATTAGAGCAGATGTTACTAAGATCTTTTTGTACTTCGGTCAGAAAGCTATGAGATGTTGTATGTTGAGTATTATTGCATTTTTGCATGTCTCTAAGAATAGTCTCAATTGTATCAATTTTGCCAGTAATTTTTTTCAATACGTCTTTTTCAGTGTTATATTGGACAAAGTACTCCTCGAATTTCGAGAGGGATTTGTTAACAATCGACGCCATATTGGTGACTGTCGTAATTACTTTGTCCAGCACAACAATTATTTCTAGGTTGGACTGATGGGTTCCCCCTGTGGGCATCCAATTCAATTGGGAAATTGAATGGCGTCTCCCCATAGTGTCAAAATTAGGTGGTGGAAATTGGAATCTCGGTTTTGGTAAGGAGAAAGCTTCTTCCCTTATTTCCGATTCCAATTCCAATAACAAATTGGCTTCATTTCCATCTTTGTATGTAATAGATACATCTGACATGATTTCCTCAGTAGAAGGGTATGGCGTTGTAGGCTTTACTCCATTAGATGAAACCTTGGACACAACAGTTATCTCCACTTTTGGAGAATTCATATTTAGACTGTTTTCAAATGGTGAATCGTTAAGGGCATCCCCCTCATTACACGAATTCAATTGTTCCTTTGCTACAGATGTTTCCGACGAGGTTGACAAGACTTTAGCATGATTGCTAGTAGTTGGTAGTGTGTCAAAGGGCACTTTGTGTATGGGCTCGTTTAATACAAAGCTGGGTTCGGTATTTAATATAGAATCGTTTTTGCTTTGATGAACTGTAAGTCCCGTTTTGTCAAAAAATGAGGAATTAATGTGTGGGACATCATCAATATTAGAGCTAATGGTCTCAATAGTTTTAGGTAAATAGTCTTCGATGATAGATTGAGATGGTGATAACATAATTTTTTTATTGCCTTTGATGTGTTCCCTCCTAATGAGTCTCGTATTTTTCGGTGGCATGATAAAATCGGTAAAAATAGAAATAACACAAATGCGGGCTGGAATATACAAGGATACGCCAGGGAGGGAAAGCTAAGAACGCAGCGCCCGCCGCACGCTCACCACGGCGAACACCGGCCAACAGCGGCCCTCCCTTGACCTCCCTTTCCCGCTCCGCTCCGCCAAGATTCTATGTTAAATAGCGGAAGTATGAGGGATTTCTGGGTAATGTAGTCTAATTAGGACTACAAATCTCTGAAGTATAAGAGCGTTTCCAGGCAGACAGTCCAAAAGCCTCCACGAAGATTTCCGCAGCACTCACAGAAAGCGGGGGCCGCAGAAAACCAAGCACGGCTGGAGCGGGGTGCCGCCATTGCTCTGAGGCGGCCCATCTCTGGTGGCAAGCGTGGCTCGGGGGTCCTGGCGAACAACGGTGTTGGTGAGCATCGATTCTGAAGCATTAACAGATCTTATTGCGCTGCAGATATGGGGAAGCAGGACAAAACACAAAAAAAGCTGGATTTCAGCGCGAAACCGAAAAGTGCCGAACAGGGAGGAAGTAACTAGGAGGCTGCGCCGAGCACAAGCTCGCAAAAAACTTCATCTGATGTTATATCAGAAGCACTGCAAGAATTACGGGAATCTCTGGCTACTTTAAATTCCAAAATCGATGGCATCGTGGGGAAAGTGGATGGCATGCAAACGGCGATCGACCGCTCAAAGATGGCGGCGGCAGATGCCTATACCAGACTCAAAGTTTTGGAGGACGCAATTGAAATTCTTACGGCTCGCCTACATTCCGCCGAACAAGAGATTACCTCTCTCCGCACCAATCAATCAATCAAATTCCTTTATTCGGTTTTACAAACAAAACCATAAAAGTACATTTTCATAATATCCCAAAATGCACAGTATATATAACTTATTACCCACTTGCGTTTTTCCAATTTTACAAAAAGTTTTACATCATAAAAACCGCTAAGACTAAAAAAGTGAGCATTTAAAATTCCATATCCATCGCATTGTTAATAAAGTGCAGAGTACCATGAATACATAAGAAAACTCCATATCACC
>JAWWEI010092012.1:0-10390 GCA_035583255.1 Pseudotriton ruber | reverse complement strand
TGCATTCTGAGAATTCTGATTGTCTGGGAGACAGCCACAGGGTTCCACAATGTGATAATTAAGCATTAGTGACCTGGGGGCAGGTTGCTATCGGGGGTTAGTGCCCTCGAGTTGAGTTAGGGACCCGAGCCGAAGGCGAGGGCCCTAAGTTGGCTCGGGGCACTAACCCCCGATAGCAACCTGCCCCCAGGTCACTAATGATTAGCAATGTAGTTTAAAAAAAAAAAATTGTTTACATTTTGCATTAATTCTGAGTATGCATCTTTTAAATGTATAAAAAGTGTTCAAGGGACTTACCAAGTTCTTGCATTTGCCTCTCTTCTTTTCAAGGATAAAGAAACTAAAGCATGCATGTCAGACGTTTGCTGGGTGGAGCAGTGGACTAATCCCCACTTCTCTCAACCCAATAGTCATTGGCTCGAATCCTGGCCTCGGCATCAATAAATTTAAAAGAGCAATAAATTTGACAGCTGGTCACTGGGCCCCTTGGGGGGGTGGCTGACCACCCGAATGAAAGAGAAGTTCACCTGCGCAGCAGCTGACACAGTTGACAGCTGCTGCTTGCTGCCTTGCGAGGCGTGAGTGCGCCAATGCTGGCATTGGCAGGCTCTGTGTTGTCACGTGGCTCCGGCATAACTGCTGGAGCCGCGCACTTCCGGGGAGGGCGTCACCAGAGATTAACGCCTGCCGCCTCCTAATGCAAAAGATAGGAGGCGGCGGGTGTTAATTTCCCCACGCGTTGCTAATTACTATTGGTGACCAGATACTCTTTCACGTATCTAACAATGTGATGAATGTGTCTATTGATGTGTTTCCACACCATGTAGACATTCCTATTGATCCTGATCTACAGTATGTGTTAACTGAGCTAAATTTTCTTTATGATCACTTAAACTAACTTTGCCACCATCTGCCTATGAAACACTTTATGAACGACGATTCGAGAACCTCAAGCAGTGGTTATATTTTGCTTCTATCATCATCTTGTACTGTTGGTTGTTTATATTTTCAATATTAGTGCTAATAAATTGTAGATTTAGAATGAAGATAGGTAAGACTAGAAAAGCTAAATGGGGAATTTTAGACTTTGTAACTTAACTGAGAATAGAAAGGCCCTCCCTCCTTTACCTATCACATAGTCTTCCAAAATTTTTTTTGTTTTTGCCCCCGAACACATTCCATTTTTGCATTGCATTCGTGAGAAGGGGGATATGTCATGCAGATTTTTCAGACCATGTAGTCATTTATCCAAAAAAAGACTTATTTTTCTGATTCGCTAAGAGCTCATGTATCGTGTTGCCAAATTTACCTTAGTTTGACCGGCTGAATTTTACGACGGATCCACCCATGCAAAAGGGGGGATCTGTCATGAAATTTGCGCACCCCAGCTGCAACACGCGCATCTAATAAGCTTATTACTAAAATGCGCCATTCATATACTGCAAGCCTTACAACTAGGCCTCACATAGCCTGGATTTCTAGACAAACGAGGCTCCTCTAAACATGCCCTAATGCGTCACTGAGGATTGGCACCGCAACAACTTGCTTCGTGAGCAGAAAGGAAAATTTCCTCTGCTGCGCGGCCTGACTCGGCTGCTTGTGTTTCATTTTTGTTGCATCTTGCATACGCCTCCTCCAGTGACTGAGGCGTCCCATTCATGGTCTGTGGATGGCATGTTGCAAAGCCTTCCATACTACACAAGCCTTTTTGTTTTATGTTTCTTTCTGTCTCTGGAGAAAATTTAGCTTTGGGATCCTGGGAGTGCGTCCAGAGTTTTGCTGGGTAGCTTAAGAGCAATTCTGACCACCACTTCATTCTGACCTGCATCTTGTGCTGATCTCCTGATCTGAGCTCTCTGATCCTCTGACCCATGCATTTAGCTACTGACCTGCTCTTTGCACCTTGTGCCACTCTCCCGAGTAGCATCTGGGTCCGAGCAGCTCTCTGCATCTTCGCAAGCCCATTTTATTTGTGCAGAGAAGAAGAGAAATATTTCTCTATTATACACACTCTTGTGTGTGTCGGATCTCGAGCCCGTGCGCTGCACGAGCCCCAGTGTCTCTCGCAGTCTCTGAGACACTTCGTCCTGCCCTGTCCAGCGTTCCTGTCGGTATCCTAACCTGACCAGACCCTAGAAGACCAGGTATGCCTAGGGTTCTCCAGACCAAGATGGTGTAGGTGTGTCCAAAAGCGTATCCCGTGGTCCAAGAGGTGCTGTGTGCCAGGTCCCGTGATCCTGCCTTGTGCATGTATAAGCAGACAGAAGATAGCATTGTGGTGAGACCCACTGTGACCGATATATTTTGTGTTGTCTCTGCTCTCTCTAATTTTTCCTTCCGTAGGTATTCATCGTGAAAGTTTTGTTTGTCATTTTGCCAACTGCAGAAACAGGGGGCACTACTCTTGCTCGGCTCCGAACCGGGAGTCACGTGTTTCGGTGTTCTGCAACCTGTGTGTTCTTAGGCTGATTGGGAGTACCAGGGTCTCTGACCCGGTGGCTCATGTGTGAGTGTCCAATGTGCAAACAAAACCTAGCAGTCTAACATATGTATATGTACATTGCCAACTGTTCTAAGTGCACCTCCTCCTCCTTCTTACGAATTGTGTGACCTATACATCAAAAGCCCTGACTATACTAAGTATGCTGCATCTCGTTCTATAAGGTTTGCCATAGAAATTCTTTTTGCGTATGATTTTGCCATTGTCTGATGATACCAAATAATCAACTCTTATTATTCTGTAAATTTGCCAATTTTGCTAACCTCACTTATTTACGGTTTCCTGGTCACTGCTCCCGTGTCCCAGATGTTATTGTGAGGAATACCTAATGCAAATGTGATTATTTTGTGCATGTTGTGACACTACGGAGTAGCTGTCTTCTTGTTGTACAGTCGTGTGTGGTGACGTATCATCCCCATATACCTACGTCACCCAGGGGTACTAGTGTGGTAGTCCTGACAGGAGTAGTCCAACTGCTTTTCTAATCTGAGCCCAATTCCTTCCCATATCTCCAAGGGATTTTAGTCTCACTTTTTAAAGAACTTTGTGTCCCCAAAATGTCATTCTGAGCGACTTTGTAAAATGACCCAGAAGGACAGTGCTACTTCTGTGTCTGATGGGGACCATCCCAGCAACTCCTTAATTCTGTTAATCTGTGCGGCCCAATTGAACCATACTACGTTGGGAAAATTCAAGCCCTCATCCAGCCAATCACTTTACAGTTTCAGCAAACTACGTCTTGGTGACTTTTTCCACCAGAGAAACCTAGATATCACAGAATTATTTTGTTTCACAAATTCCCTATGAAGAAAGATCAGGATTGCCCTGAACAGATCTAAACATTTTGGAAGGACCACCATCTTTACGATATTCACTCTCCCTATTATAGTTATTGGAAGATTCTCACATTTGTGAAGCAGGAGTTTCACATTGTCCCACAACTCCTTTAAATTAACTTCTTGGATCTGATGGAGGGAGGAAGTTATTTTGATCCACAATACCTAGTTACCTTCTAGCCCCCGGCCACCAGTTGAACATTCTCCCACTTCATAACCGAAGATTTTGCCTCATTCAACTTATACCCTGACAACTCCCCAAATTCCTTTGCTAATTCTACAATTTTTCCCATGCTATCCTCTGACTCTGAAATAATAACAATGTTGTCTGCATACAATGCTATTTTAACCTGGTCTTGACCTATTGTAACCCCACTTATTTCCCTTGCTGCTTTTAGTTTTCTTGTAAATGGCTCTATATATAGCGCAAATAAAACTGGTGGCAAAGAGCACTCCTCTCTAGTACCCCTTCCAATTTTAAATTTCTCTGATTGGGAGCCGTTAATGGTGACCTTTGCCCTGGGGGACCCATACAAAGCCTTTATAACCTCAATAAAGCTTCTTCTAGTATGGTCCACAAAAATTCCCACTCTACCCTGTCAAACGCCTTCTCGGCATCGAGAAAGACAAAGGATAGTGCAGATCTGTGAGCCACTGCCTGGTTGACCAGAGAGCAGACCAGGTTTGAATGAGCAGTTGTGTCCCTTCCTTCTATAAACCCATGCTTGTCCACAGACACCAACAAGGAGGCCTCCCTGCCAGCCTTGTAGCTAGTATTTTGGCAAATATCTTGTAGTCCGCGGGCAGAAGTGTAATTGTCCCATATGACCCACAGCTTCTAGGGTCCTTACCCTCTTTCAATAATGCTATAATATTGGATTCTCTCCAAGACTGTGTGGGGGCCTCCTTCCTATATCCCCTTGAACAGATCAAACATTGGAGTTTTTAATTCTGACCAGCACAGCTGATAAACCTCCATAGGGATCCCGTCTGCCCCTGCTGCTTTCCCTTTCTTCCCCCTTTAAGCAAAATATCTACTTCTTCAGTTTCCAGATCTGCCCTATGCGTTCCTGCTCTACTCTTGATAGTTTATTGATATTACTCTCCCTTAGATAGTTCTGAATTGGAGCATATCTTCCCCACACTTCTTTCCTTTATAAAGATGCATAGAAAGTCTAAGAAATGGCCCTTATGCCTCCCTGGTCCTCTCTCCCACTTCCATTCTAATCAACTGTTATGAACCAGCATTATTAACGCATTATTAACACCAGTCCATTATTGTTAACATTAACACCAGTATTATTAATAGCGTAATTAACCATCCATTCATCACAAGTTCACACATCATAAGTAATTTATCAACACTCCCCCGTGTTTACAATGCTTATGCCACCCTTTCCTCTACAGCTCTAGCCATTCACGTCTTCGTCCGCACCTACCTTGACCTGATCCAACCTTTTTCCCTCGCGCGTCTCTCTGCATGCGAGGTTCTGGAATCCGACCCGCTCAAGCCCTCTCCCTTCGCTTTCCAACGAATCTTTCTCCCGGACAAGACGTCTATGGACGAGTTCTCGTTTCTCAAGGCCTTGCTGACACGATAATCCGACCCACACTCCACACTCTTCACCAACCCAGGCAAGCCCTTCGGGGTCTTTTTCTTTATCTTCATAGAGAGTAGGATTGTAGGGTCAGCTAACGTTAGGCATACCCGCCCATTAGGGGCGTTTCTAACCAATCGAACAAAACACGCCCATTAGGGGTGTGTTCCCTATCCATCTAAATAGATTGAAAAGGCCAACCCATCCACTAGGGGCGTTCCCAAATCACTTAGTTAACTTGATTAGCCCTCGATTAGACCAATCCATCCAGAAGGGGCGTTTCATTTAAAACCAAGTTGACAACAATAGTCTATTGTCTCGTGGAGACGTAATCATTACCCAAACCACAGCAAACAGACACGTTTGTCTAACGATATTTCACAATTGTCACTTCACTGCGACGCCATCAAGGATTGGAGCCAACTCGAGAAATTCAAGAATAATAACACCCGGCGCCGCCAATTTCCAGGTGTGTTTAAATCATATATTATTATTACAAGTCATATTATTAACCTCCAAAATTGGTTATGGGAACTTAGTGTAGTACTCTTTGTTTCCCCTACCTTCCTGTATTCTAGATTACTCTATTAAAAGGAGGGATCCCAACAGCAGCAATATATTGAAGAATCCCCATCAACTAGAAGAAATTAATCCTGAAGTCTTGATTACCTCCCGTTCTGAAGTTCCAGCTTACCTGATTCAACATCATCTCCTAACCTCCTGGTGGCGCCGGCGAGACAGTCCTTATCAGGGAAGTCTCGCCGTAGCTGTTAATTAGCAACTAGACTGAGTATTTGACTTTTGGGGTCCAGAGTTGACTAAGGTAAGATTTTGTATTTTTAGAATTAATCTTTTGTCACAGTTTGGAAAGCCAAAAACTCTCCACCCAAATGGAAGAGTCAATTACTCAGTTAATAGATATGGTAGCTCAATTGAAGACTTCTTTAGAGGAGTCTAGACAAGAAACCACAATACTCTCTCAAAAATTGAATTCTTTAGAAATCTTAGTTAAGAAACAAACTCAACCAATACAACCAACTTCATTAGTGACACCCTCTACTTCCCGAATGCCAGTACTCTCTCCTCAAAATTCTCTATCATCCCCTAATCCTTACTCGGATTCAACTGGGGATATTAATGAAACTAATTTTAAATTGTCACCACCAGAAAAATTTACTGGTGACCCGAGGAAATTTCAATCTTTTCATACACAATGCATTTTACACTTTAAAGCTAAAAACCTTCAATTCAAAACAGACCAAGCAAAAGTTTTATTTTTAATTTCAAATCTAGCTGGGGATGCATTAGCTTGGGCATCCCCTTTACTTACCAAAAACTCTCCGGTATTAAATAATTATTCTGATTTTGAAATAGAATTTAAAAGAATTTTTGAGAAAAAGACTATGGTTCAAGCCAAAAAATTAGAATTGTTAGCCTTACGACAAGGAACCTCTGATTTAAATCATTATTTGGCCCGTTTTCAACAACTAGTGACAGAATTGGATTGGCCAGAAGAGGCACAATATCCTATATTCTTACAAGGATTGAGAGACGAAATTAAAGATTCTTTACAATACGTATTTCCTCAACCAACAACCACTGCAGACCTCATGGAATTATGTATACAGATTGAACATCGTAGACAAGAACGACGTGGAGAATTAAAATGTTTAGATGTTAAAAAACCTATTATACCTCTCATCCCCACTGGAATCAGATCTGATAAACTCTCCTCTCCAAATGCCTTGGAATCAAAACCTAAAGATGCAACAATTCCAATCAGAAGAAATGAACCGATAAAATCCCAATTTAGACCTCCTTTGAGTTCCACAGAGAGAGAACGAAGAACTAAATTGGGTTTATGCATGTATTGTGGTCAAAGTGGACATCTGATCAAAGACTGTACCCTTACCACACGAAAACCTATCCAACCCGTCAAAGTAGTAACCCTCGTTCAGGTAGAGGGAAACGACTTGACTCAGGATCCAGAGGAGGGACAATCCTGAGCTCCGAAAATTGTTTCCCTCCCGTCTTAAGCCTAGCATTTATTTCTGGGGAACATCTTTTGCTAGATGTCCAATTACCCATGTTATCTTCTAAAACATTCAAAATCTTAATTGATTGTGGAGCTCCTTCTTGTTATATAGATTCCAATTTCGTACAAAAATGGAAGATTCCACATCATCCTAAAGAAACTCCAATATTGGTTAGGAGTGTAGATGGAACACATTAACTTCCGGTATGGTCCGCCAACAAACCAAACCTCTTACCTTAATATTGGGTAATCACCATGAAGATCTGATTTTTGATATAATCAAAAGTCCTCAATTTAACTTGATACTCGGGATGTCTTGGTTAAAAAATCACAACCCTCTCATAAATTGGGCCGAGAACACCATATTATTTAATCCCAATTATTGTTCCTCTTGTGGAATTTTAGAGCCTCATTTGATACAAGTAAAATCAGAAAGCAGTATAATCTCTTCTCCTACCATTGCCATCTCTGATCCTACTATCTCTAGCCTACCTTTAGAATACCATGATTTTTCCGATGTATTTAGTCCAACTGAAGCCAATGTGCTTCCCCCTCATCGAAAATTTGATTGTGAAATTGATCTTGAACCTGATAAACCGATTCCCCATGGAAAAATATATTCTCTCTCCCCTTCCAAAGAAAAAGTCCTTAAAGTGTATTTGGAAGAAAATTTGGAAAAAGGTTTTATACGCCCTTCAAAATCTCCTGCTGGGGCACCAATCTTCTTTGTCCCCAAGAAAGGGGGAGAACTCCGACCCTGTATTGATTACGGAGATCTGAATGACATCACCATAAAAAATCAATACCCTCTTCCACTCATTCCCGACCTTTTGGATCAAGTTGTAAATGCTAATTGGTGTTCTAAACTCGATTTGAGAGGAGCTTACAACTTGGTTTGGATTAGGGCTGGGGATGAGTGGAAGACGGCTTTTAAAACCAAATTTGGTCACTTTGAGTATATGGTGATGCCATTCGGTCTGACCAACGCTCCCGCTGCCTTTCAATCTTTTATTAATGATATTTTTCAAGATGTCTTAGGTGTATAGGCTGCCATCTATTTAGATGATATCTTAATTTATTCCCGAACATTATCTGATCATATACGACATGTTAAGGAAGTATTGTCACGACTCCGTGAACATAAACTCTATGCTAAACTAGAAAAATGTCAATTCCACTCTAAAGAAGTTGAATATCTGGGCCATATCCTCAGACCGGGAAAAGTAGAAATGGATGGTGGAAAAATAAAGGCAGTTCTCGAGTGGCCCGAACCAAAAAATTTGAAAGATATCCAACGAATAATGGGATTTGCAAATTATTACAGACGTTTCATCCCCAATTTTTCTAAACTTGTACAACCATTGACCGAATTAACCCGCAATGGTATACCCTTTGTTTGGGGTCAAGTGCAACAAAAGAGTTTCGATTTACTCAAACAAAAGTTTTGTGAATCTCCCGTGCTTTCTCAACCTAATCCACAAATCCCTTTTATTCTTGAAACTGACGCTTCCAATCAAGCCCTTGGAGCTGTACTTTCTCAAAAAGGAACTGATGGAAGTCTTCATCCAGTAGCCTATTACTCCAAAAAACTCCTTTCCGCAGAAATTAACTATTCAATATTTGACAAAGAACTTTTAGCTATTAAAAAGGCTCTCTCTCATTGGAGACATTACTTAGAAGGAGCCAGTCATCCCATTGAAATCATTACAGATCATAAGAATCTAACCTACCTTCGTAACGCCAAGTGTAAAAGTCCCCGACATGCTAGATGGTCCCTTTTTTTTAGTAGGTTCCAATTTAAGTTAAATTACCGTTCAGGTTCTACTAACACTAGAGCAGACTCTTTATCTCGAATTCATTTAAAAGAACACACAGACAATTCCGAATATAAAAGAGAACCTTCTAATATCTTAAATCCTATTTCTGTTACTGACTTGCTAACTATAACATTTCCTCTTTACACTAGCAAAGATCTTTATATGACCCCGTCAGAATTACGCTCAATGCGTTGTTCCTTTCCCGAATTAAAACTCTCCGATGGTTTGCTAATCAAAGATAACAAAATAGTTGTCCCAAAAAATTTTTGATTTCAAATTCTCAATTGGTGTCATGATAACAGATCGGCAGGTCACCCCGGTATTGCTACTACCTTAGACTTGATTTCGCGTTGGTTTTGGTGGCCAGGTCTGTCCACTGATGTCAAGGCTTATGTCACTGACTGTCCGGTGTGTGCCAGGTCAAAACCCCTTCGCCAAAAAACTTCTGGTCTACTCTGTCCCATTGAACCTCCTGTTTCTCCATGGCAAAAAATTTCTATGGATTTTATTTCCGAATTACCAAAAGCAAATGGAAAGAATACCATTTGGGTTATAGTGGATCTTTTCTCTAAACAAGCCCATTTTATTCCTTTGTCTAAGCTTCCATCTGCTTAAGATCTGGTCAACCTATTCTTGGATCATATTTACAAACTACATGGTTTGCCAGAAACAATCACTCTGATCGAGGCCCTCAGTTCGTTGCTCAGTTTTGGCAGGAAATTTTAAAAGTCTGGGAGGTTTCCTCTAAACTTTCTACCGCTTATCATCCACAAACAGACGGCCAAACAGAAAGAACGAACCAAACATTAGAACAATACTTGAGATGTTACATCACTAAGACTGATAAGAATTGGGTTAAATTACTTCCCTTAGCTGAATTCGCTTACAATAATCATTTACATTCAGCACTTAACATGTCACCCTTCCAATGCCTTTATGGGACGTCTCCCAGAATGTTACCCTTCACTCCCTCCTTATTGATAGATTCTCCTCTCCCAGCCGTAAAAACTCATTTGCTTAGAATCCAAGAGAATCACACAAAGGCTCTACAGTCCTTACAAGATTCAAAAATCAAAATGAGTAAGTACGCCAACCAGAAGAGAGTCGAACCTCCAGATTATCAAGTAAATGACTCAGTCTGGCTTTCCACTAAAAACCTTAAATTATTAGGTTTTTCACCAAAGTTTAAACCAAGATTTGTTGGTCCTTTTAAGATCTTGGAAAAAACATCCCCGGTCAACCTCCGATTAGAACTTCCCTCGCACTGGAAAGTCTACCCAGTTTTTCATGTTTCCCTGATCAAACCAGCACGAACTTCCACGAGATTAGACGATTGGAAAAGAATAAATTTAAACGACTGTATGATCTACGAACCAGAATATTTTATTAAATCTAGAATCAATAATGGTGTTCAAGAAATCTTAATCAAATGGCGAAACTTACCTCATTCTGAAAATTCTTGGGAGTTAGAAAAAACTTCCCTACCCTATCCTTAGAAGAGGAAGTTTCGCTTTGAGAGGGGGAAAGTGTTATGAACCAGCATTATTAACGCATTATTAACACCAGTCCATTATTGTTAACATTAACACCAGTATTATTAATAG
>JAWWEI010090903.1:0-10444 GCA_035583255.1 Pseudotriton ruber | reverse complement strand
TAACCCCTGTGTCAGGTTTTTGTTTGATATCCTTTCATCCCAGTGTTCCTTGCATTGCCTGGGGCAAACTTTTTTCTGTGTGAGACCTCCTGTTGGCCCCGCCTATGGCCGAACCCTTTTCCTGGCCGGTTGACTCCATCCACTCTTCGCCTTCCAGAGATAGTGCCCTCCCAATGTATACTGTTATTGGCTCAGCCCCTAGCCAATCATCTTGTTCTAGGGAGGGGCCCAGCCTCACTGATCTCAAGTGGGGTATATAACTGCAGATGCTCAGTCATTCCTTGTCTGAGCATTCGCCTGGAACAATCTCTCGCTCCCTGCACCACTGAGGTTTATAGCCAAGTTGCAGATCCTGGTCTCTATCTTTGTACTTGTGCTGTACAACTTAGATTCGTAGCCAAGATGCAGATCCTGATATTTTGTCTTTGTGTTTGCTCATGTGCTGCACCACTGAGGTTTATAGCAGCCTCCATGTCTATGTGCTTGTCTCTGTCTCGCACCACCTTAGACCAAGGACTATTGGTGTCTATGCATATTGCTGTCTAGCCATTGAGTCTAACCTCTGCAACCAGATCCTAGATCTTCCTCTGTTGTTCTGTGGAGGAAGATTTCTGTCTCAGCCCCGTACAGGGGTTATACCAACTTAAAGTGGAGCCTAGCTCTTCCTGTGCGACTTCCTGGTATAGAGCTTTCCTGTTGTGCTTTTCTGCTGAGCTCTGTCTGGCAGCCATATCTTAATCCCTGTGCACTATCTTGGGAACGTTAACTAACTGGGTTACCTGCTCTTCTGGTTTTTTTCAGACAGTTTTGCTGATTCTTGAGTCCCTGTCCCACGAGCCTATACCATCTACAGTCCCATTACACAACAGGAGGTGGGGAGGTCGCCATCTCCTGAGGCTCCCCAGTCATAGTTCATCTTTATAACTGGGGTGGGGGTGCCCTTACCCAAAACGTCCTTGCTCTCAAGTGCCATGGATCCTAACAGAAATGCTCAGACCCTAGGATCCATGTTAGAGAGCAAGGTCAAAGCCATAGCTGCTGCTTTAGGGAACCTCAAGACCCAGTTTGGAATGTTCTATTCTGAAAACCAGGCCTTGCACCAAAGGATACTCCATATCCAGCAATCATTAGGCACATCGTCCCCAGTGCACACACCCGCTTGCCATAACTCCCTTGCTTAAAAGGTTTGCAGGAAGTCCAAAGGAGTTCAAATCTTTCCTAGTGCATTGTAAATTACACATCAAACAATATCCTTCTTGCTTCCCGACTGACACCCAAAAGGTGAGTTAATGTTAATGCTGCTTGACTGTAATGCCCTAAAATTAGCTATCCAATTCTTAGAAAGGAATGATCCTTTATTACTGAATTTTGATTTAGTTTGTCAATTAGAAACAGTCTTTGGCGCCCAGTAGCACAAAAACACATGACGGCTCAAGCTGTTGCAGATCATGCAAGGGAACTCACTCCTCAGCAGTACATCACTGAGTTTCAAACCTTAGCTTCTGAAGTGGGTTGGGCAGAAGACACACAAGTAGCCATTTTTCATTTAGGGCTTAAGGAAGAATATCAGGAAGCCCTCTTGGCAGTCCAAACCTTGCCAACTAAACTTTAAGAATTCATAGCCTTGGTATGGAGAGTTGATCACCAAGGAGGTTTCAGGAAAAAATCATTTGACAATGGGGCTCGACTCAGGAGGCACAGAAGCTCCTCTGTAGCTAAGCCAGAGTTATTGCCGGTTGAACCCATGGTTCCAGGAGGGGTCAAGGGCCCCCTTTCCAAAAAGGAATGTCAGAGATGAAGATCCTTGAACCTCTGTTTTTATTGTGGAAAAAAAGGCCATGTGGTCAAACTCTGTCCCCTGGGCCATTAAAACACCAAGCTCCCACAGAAGAAAGTCTGATGGGCGCCAAGAAGTAGTAAAAATCTCCCAGTGTATGGGTCCAGTCTTGTCCACTCCGGCCTACCATTTACATTTGTAAGGGCCTCTAAAGATCGGCATGAATGATCCGATATGGATACGGGCTTGAGTGTGGGGGCCCCTGGCATCTATATATCCAGAACCTTTGTTAAATGCCATAAAATCCCCATAACACCTTTGCCAGTCCTTTGCCCCATCACTTCGATGGATGAGATTTAGGTATGGGTCCTATTTCCCATCGGACCAAGCCCCTCATCTGGTGTCTTCCAGGGGTTCCTCCCAAGTCCCTAACTTGTGAGCTAATTACAGCTTCCTCATTCTCTGTTATCTTAGGCATGGCTTGGCTACAAGCTAACAATCCCAAGATTGACTGGGTTTCAAAGACCATTAATCTCCATGGAGTTACTCTGCAAGGTTATACCCTTGCCAAGCCGGTTCCTCCATCGCCAGACTCCCTGCTAGCCCTGCAGGAAGACAAGAAGCCAAGTCAATGTCAGAACAAGAAGGGACAGAAATCATTTCCTCAGAAATTGTCAAACCAGAAATACCACCCGAGTAGCAACCCTTAAGAGAGTTTTTAATAAAGTGGAAGTCAAAACTTTTCACCCTCATCGTCCTAATGATTGTTGTGTGGATTTTTTATTAAAGGGAAACCCATTCCACATGGGAGAATTTACGCCTTGAATCCCAAAGAAACCAAGATTTTAAAAGAGTACATCGAGAATAATCTAGAAATTGGTTTTATCAATCTCTCCAAGACCCCTGCAGGGGCCCCTATATTTTTTACCCCAAACGGTATTCAGAAGAACTTAGGCCTTATATCGATTACCACCACTTGAACGCAATCACGATACCTTACCGATATCCCCTGCCACTAATTCCTGTCTTGCTGGAAGCTGACAAAGGGGCCCTCTGGTACACAAAGCTTGATCTCCTTGGGGCATACAACCTCTTACGGATAGCCCCAAGAGAAGAATGGAAACCCACATTCAACTCACAGTTTGGTCACTATGCATATCAGTTTATGCCCTTTGGGGTGGCGAACACCCCAGCATATTTTCAGTCATTTATCTCATTCATCTTCTCTGACCTGGTCCCAAGTTTCTGGTCATCTATCTGGATGATGTACTAATCTTCTCTCACTCCTTTAACCCCTCTAGTGCGGCTGACGTGTTAACACGTCATGAAATAATCATACCAAACCTTTCAAATGCATTGCAAGGCCCATTGACAGTTCATGTCAATGGGCCGCATTTAAGTGGTTAAGGAACATATGGAACACATTAAGACCATCCTCCAGAGACTCTTGAACAACAGCATTTATGCCAAATTGTTAAAATGTTTTTTTCACCAACACCAGGTCACTTTTCTTGGCTATGTCATTATAGCCCAGGGCTTATAAATGGACCCCCAGAAGGTCCGTGATGTAGTTGATTGGCCAACCCCTATAACATCAAGACCCTATAGCATTTCCTAGGGTTTTCCAATTTCTGTAGGACGTTCATACCTAGGTACTCCGATTTAGTAGCTCCTCTAACAGACTTGTTGAAGAAGAAGGGCACCTTCCACTGGATAGATACCCACAAAGAGGCTTTTCATACTTTAAAACACCATTTTACTTTGGAACCCCTGTTGGCTAACCCTGATCAGGAGAAGCCCTTCTATGTAGCAGCCGATGCTTCACAAATAGCCACCGGTGCAATCTTATCACAAAATAACACCTCAGGAATGCTACTACCCATTGCATATCACTAGTGTGGAACTATATTATACAGTCTTAGAAAAATTATTATTGGCTATTAAACTAGCCTTACAGGAGTGGAGGCATTTATTAGAAGGAGATAATCATCCTGTGACTGTTTTCATGGATCACTGTAGAGTAGGGGTGTCACGATATTGATTTTGCAACGATATGATAACCTTGTGGTATAATAACGATATATCGCGATTATCGCGATATTGCGGTAAATTTGAAGTTCTACAGTATAATTTGCTGTATTTACGAAAGAAAGGTCACAGAGTGTTAGTTGCACACACACAGTTCCATAATTAACCCAGTAACAATCACAGATGACAAGAAATTAATGCTTAGCCAGTAGTTTATTGAAATCACTACTAAGTCAACGCTTTAAAATAAGAATCTAGCACAACAATACAATAAACTACTATTGTAATTGCAGGCAAATGATTGGCCACAATCCGTTTTGGAAACATCAACTTAGACAAATTCAGAACAATAAACAAAATATGGCAGTGATCATCATTGGCCAGTATTTTTTAAAGCAACAACTTAATGTCAACTTAAACGTCTGTTCAGTTTGGATAGAATACATCACTTTACTAAGCTAAAAGTTGGCATAAGGAGAGCGTGTAACTTGTAAGGCCATTTTTGGAGGGTGGGAGAGGGGGAAGAACAGTGTGGTGGGGTGAGCCTGAGACTAGGGGCCGCCAGTGTCTGTCTGTCCTTATGTGGTGGTGGTGAATGCTGCTGTGGGTGGGAGAGACTTGCCACATTATTGTTTTTTTAATCTTAAAAAGTGTTTGGGCAATGGATGGATATATATGTGTGCCGCACTCCTACTATCATCTTAGGTCTAGGAGCACAGCAGTTGAAGGAAGAGGGATTTTGGCGAAGTTTCTCAGGAAACCCCCATCCGCACAGTCCAATTGTACGTATAGGGAGTTAGCACAGAGTAAGCACAGTGAGTCCGTACTCCAGTCCGTACCCTAACTTAAGACGGGGTCAGCACTCTATTGTCCCATCACGCCTGGTCCATGGGCACACACAGGGTGGCAGACAGAGTACTGAACAGCTTGTCAGGCACATCTGTGCATCGGGTACGCTCCCTGTGCCATTTACTCTGAGTTGTGGGACAACCACTTTAGCAATAGAAGGAAGGATAGTCCGAAGTTGAAAAGAGTGAAAGAAAATGAAGAAAGAGGGAAAGAAAGCGGCAAAAGAGCGACTGAAAAGGGAGGGATGCAAGATTGTGTGAGGAGGAGAGAAAGAAAATAAAGCAGAGGAAAGGAGATGGACAGAAAAAGGAAAAAGAAAAGTGGAATGAGTGGTGTGTTTAGAAAAAGAGAAGCAAAAGAAAAGTATATGAAATGTTAAAAACTAAATGCAAGTCAGAAAGGGAGGGAGACAGGAGACTAGACTAGTAGAGGAGAACCGCAAAACAGAAGGAGGAGGTAGAGACTAGAGAGACTGACTAGGAAAAGAGGGAGCGAGCTTGGAGAATGGAGAGACAAAAAATGATGAGGAAAAAAGATTGCAAAAAGAAATAAAGTGAGAAAGTGGAACGCAACCAATGCATTCAGGAGGTCCGAGCGAGAAGACTGATGAAAGGTTAGAAATTGAATGCAAGGCAGAAAAGGAAGGAAAGAAGAGGAGCGAAAGAGAGGGAAAGAGGAAGACAAGACAGAAAAAGAAATAGGTTTGTCCCACTGTAACATCATTGCCGTTGCCGTCTCTGGGCCTGGGAGGAATGGGCCTGCCTCCTCAGCTGAGGTTGCTGGCTCATTCTCTGCCATCCCTGGTCCAGAGAAGGCAGTGGCAAGCATGCACCTCAGAGTAGGCAGCCTGGGGATGCCCCGATGCAGAGGCACGCCCTACCAGCCAACCAGTCCTCCTCTGTCCCATGGCACGCCGATGGACTATGCATGAGGGGACAATAGAGTGTTGGGCCCGTCGTAGGGTAGGGTCCGGACTCCGGAGTCGGACTCTGTGCCAGCTCTGTGCTAACTCCTTGTACGCATGACTGGGCTGCACGGACAGGGTTCTCTTGAGAAGCACCGCCAGCCTCCCCTTCCTTGCAACTGTTGTGCTCCTGGGCCCATTAGTATTGGCGGCATACATGTATATGCCATGCCATTGCCCACTTTTAAAAAAGTACAATGTGGCAGGTCATGCGCCCAGGCCAGCAACAGCATTCACTACCACACAAGGACAGACAGACCAAAACAAAAAAAAAACCCGGGCCTAAATAAAGCAAAGTCATTTCAAATTGTGATGCAGAAATACAAGCATGTTCACATGGTCAGGAGAGAGGCGGCTGCGAAATGGTGACAATATGTAGCCACTACTACTGAAAACACGTTCAGAAGGAACACTAGTTGCAGGAATGCACAAATACTTTTTTGCTAAATTGGCAAGCACAGGCAAGTCATTTTCATGCTGCTTCCACCAAAGAAGCGGATCCTCATTGCCGGGTAAGAGTGACAAAGCTTTGTAATGTTCAATTTGAGCAATAATGGCAGCTTCTGGTTCAGAACTTGTTAGAGTCTCCTGCTTTTTTACACTTTCGGTAATTGCCCACAGTATATCAGTCAATCCTTTTTTGGCCGTTATATGACTACTTTGCCTACTACTGGTGGTTTGACTGCTGGATTGGCAGCTCATCATGGGAACCGGATGAGCCTGAACGGTTGTGAGCTCCTGCTCTTCTTCACTGCTGCTGGTCACACTAGGAGTAGTACAAGGAGTAAAATCACAATTTTTTAAAAGGTTTGCACTTTCGCTTAAAGCATTCGCCTTGATTTCTTGAGCAGTTTCGCAAGCATTCTTTAAAAAGTGTTCTTTAAATCTGGGGTCAAGGAAAGAAGCAATGTCAAGCAGCTTTATGGATTCTGAATGTTCATATCTGCTTCTAAGATCTGCTGCTACAGTTTCTTTAAGTTCCCTTGCAAGCGGGCGATCAGTGGGTCCAGGAACAAGGATATTGAGAAGTAGATGATTCAAAATAGGCCTGATTGCAGAGGCAGTGACATGTGAATCGCCAGCAAGAGAATCGGTAAAAGAACGCAGTGAGCCAAATACAGATGAAATGTCCTCCAGATTTAGCATTTCATTCTCTTTTGGCATTAGATGCCATGCATTCCTATCTGCTGCAAGAACAGCACACACTGCCTGTTGTTGTTCGACGAAACGCTGGACCATGTCATAGGTTGATCCCCATCTGGTGGTAACGTCATGAATCAGTGAGTGGTTCACTATGTTGAGTTCATTTTGTTTTACCACTAGCTCGCGTCTTTTCTTCCAACTGCGATTAAAAGCTTCCACAAGATGCCTGCAACTTCTGATTGCTATGTCAACACGGGGGATTTTTAAACATTTCTGAATCCCTAAATTGAGGTTATGGCCAAAGCAGCTCAAGCGTGGTACTTTTAAGATTTGTTCGAAAGCTTTCTTCATGTTTGAACCATTGTCTGTGCTAATGCAAACCAGGTGGTGTTTTTCTAAAAACCATTCTTGCAGCATTCCGTCAAAAATCTCTGCTATATTGTCTGCGGTATGATCCTCAGGGACATACAATGTCTCTAGACAGTAAGATTCTATGTCCCACTTCTGTGAAATGATGTGTACTGTCAGGCTAATATACGGTTCACCTCTACCACTGTTGCTTGTCCAGAGGTCTGTTGTTGCAGCAAACCATTTTGCTTCACAGAGCGCCTCCTGGACTTCTTTTTTTAAACTATTATATAGCTTCGGAATCTCTTTTGTCGAAAAAAATGTTCTGGATGGAAGCTCATATTTTGGGTTTAGTTTGTTCACCAGATTCTTAAATCCAGGTTTTTCGACTATATAGTATGGAAGCATATCTTTTGCAATAAAAAAAGCAACAGCAGCATTAAGTTGTTGAGCAGACCTAGACTTGCGGTCAAATTTCTTGCATTTCTCAAAGAGGTCATCTACTGTGCATTGAGTTACAGCTGCCATCATACTTGATATTTTTGAGGTTGCACATCCACTTTGACCACTGCTGTGGTGGACTGTCGGCGTCGTTGCACTACTGTTTGGCGATTGATTTTGGCAACGCCATTGCTGCAACAGAAAAAAACAAAGAGCCAGTGAATTTTAAAAATCTGCAGGCCAGGCAACAACTACAATAAAAAATGAGTGTGTGGCCTGCCAGGCACAGCAGCTGAGTGAGCACACACACTCATTATTCTGCTTAAATACATGTGGTGTTGATGGTACACATTGTGCACCATCAACAACACCATACTTAGCTGTGCCTGTTAATGTTTTTCTGCTTAAATACTTTAGATGTGTTGTGCACTGCAGTAGTGCACTGCACACGTCACACAGTGCGGTGCGCAATGCACATCTATTTAAGCTGCTGTGGTGTCGTGTATTGAATTTTGATGCTGTGCATGCACGATCAAAGCTGTGCCACTGCCTGCCTGTTAATCTTGGAAGTTAGCACTAACACAACTGCAGCGACTCACTGAATACACTACAACTGGACTGACTGCCGTCATTGTGCATTTGTGCAACAATAAATGAATGTAGTTAAATTAGATCAGGTCAACTCAGTGTAATATTACTATTAGTACCTGAAAGGTTGAGGCTGATGGTTGTGAATCAGTAGAAGACAGAGCTGGTTGCTTCCTCTTCAGTAGTGCAGGCTGTGTTTCAGCATACATTGCTGGATGGTGCTCTCGAAGATGAGAGAACATATTTGTTGTATTTCCACCCTTTGCTGACACTTTTTTTTTACAGGCACGGCAAACTGGAGAGCCATCTTCTAAAATGTCACCATTTCTTTTTCGGTAACCAAAATAGTTCCATACCACTGACCTCCGCCGTTTAGTAGGTGGGAACAGCATTTGCTCAGAATCAGATGATGATGGTGTCTGTGCTGGTGGCTCTTCAGCTGCCTCTGCCATTGTCGAATTCCTCGGCAATCACAGACGTGGTACTACTAAATCACCAGCGCTGTGAGGGGTTCTAATCTGAACTTCTGATGTCCTTAAAGAAATGATTGTGAATGTCAGGCTGCAGGCAAAGATAGAGGCAAATTCAAGAATTTGGGACTTGGGAAATAAGTCCCTTACTCTCTTGAACCCCGCATTAAACCAAAAGTCTGAATACATGTAAAAGAAATGTTTAACAAAAGTTTTGCAAATAGCAATTCTTATGGATGGTGCACTTGGTGGTGTTGTATGTGACTGTGTGAGAGACTGTTAGCAAATATGCCCTCCTCATTCACGCTCAAAAACTGTGTGTGTGTTTGTTGCTCATTTTTGTGCTTGGCTCAGGCTGCTTGTGTGCCAATTAAAGTGAGGGGCTGGTTTCATAATTTTTTCTGTGGCTGGTTAAGGTTTGCTGCTGCGGCAGCCCTGCTGCTGGTCTAGCGCACGCCTACAGTAGAGGCCAGGGCTGCAGTCAGTGCACTGCACTCTGAGTGACTCTGCACTGCCACAGCCCCAGGGCCTGGCTTAGGGGGGTGGGTGGGACTACTGCATCAGTGGTACGTGACGAAGTTACAGCCTCATTCAGACAGTAGCAGCACTATTAACATGGCAAATTTTATTTACATTCACATAAATGCAAAAAAACAAAAATCTGTTTATGCCAAGAACTAAGCAAGTCCCTCCCTAGAAAGCTGAAAAGCACATTTTGTTGTAATTTTCATACTGGCATGCAAATGCCAGACACAAATGTGCTTTTCAACTTCTTTGCGGCCACAAAAAGAGGCACACCATTTGATTACAGTAGTGCAGCGCAGCACTGCAGTGCCGGCCACGCCAATTCACAGAGCATTAAATATTTATGAGCCCAATCTGTTGGCAGACTGATTTCATAACATGCCACAAGGATAAGAGTATTATGTTAAAAACAAAAAGACAACAGAAAAAACAAATACACGATTGAGCGATTGCAGGCCTACTGCTGTCACTGTGTTTTTGATTGGAAGAATGCGTCTTACTAGTTACACAGCAGCACCTCCATTACCCCCTCCTCCCCCCTAATAGAATTAATTTTGCAAAAGCTGCACTTATAAAATGCTTTATATTTCAACAGTGAAAACGAAATTGGCATTTGTATGCTAATTTCGTTTCAACCCGTCGTGAATAATATTCAAGCCGCATTTAGAAAAGCATTTAACAGGTATGCTGCTGGGTATGTAGTTTTATACTTTCCCGAGCAGGGCTCAGTGCCTGACATGATGATGATGACAAATGACAAATTGACACAATAGCCATTGATTTGCATGTGCACAATCCTGACGGCAATGGCATTGAAGGCAAGCAAGAATGCAAATTACAAATAACGGGCTGAACCATCCACAGTCACACGCTGTGCTCACTGTGACTGCTCAGTGTGCTGCAGCGCTGTCTTTATTTTGCGTCTGGTGCAACTATGACTCTGAGTCCCATCCATTGCTAAAATGCTTTGTGTCTCACTCGCAGCCCTGTGGGGTCTGATGATGATCCACAAAAAAAAGTTACATGCAGATAAAATGTTACATCTGGTGTAACTCCCATTGGCAGAAATAGGAGTTCCACCAGATTCAGATTGCAGAATTAAGACCACACAAAACTGCTTTGTGGATGAGAGAGCGTGTGTGTTTAACACACACGCTCTCTCTGTGTGTAATAGAACGAACATATTTGGGACAGCAGGCCATGCACAAAATGTGATTTTTTTTTTGTTTTGTTTCATCAATCATACGACTTTATTCTAGAGATACCCGGAATTTGCAAAACATGCACACAGTAAGAGGGAGCAGCCACCAC
>JAWWEI010089793.1:0-10449 GCA_035583255.1 Pseudotriton ruber | reverse complement strand
GCCAGCTAAGCCCATTCTAAAGCAGCCCTTCTGCGCGAAGCGCCGCGAAGGGCTGCAAAGGGCAGTTGGCGGCAGTTGCTGTTGGATTTGCTGCATTTTACCAGAGGTGGCCGCCGTCCGAGAAGAAAGGCTGCCGAGGAAAGTGCTCCGTGCTTCCCTCTCAGTGTCCGGCTGCTTGTGGAAGCACCTGTTTACAGCTTTAAAGGTACATTTGGCTTTACAGCCGTCATTTTGGCAGCCTCAACTGGAACAGTTGGATCACTTGGGATTCTAGCTGATATTTCAGCTGATATTTCAGCTGTTAGCATATTTCCAGAGACTAAAATACTTGTTTTTCGTTTTGTTTCACAGCGAGATTTTACTCTCCAACTACATTTCCCATCAGGAATTTGCATTGTTGTAGTCCATTACACCGATTGGCTGCAGCCAGCTAAGCCCATTCTAAAGCAGCCCTTCTGCGCGAAGCGCCGCGAAGGGCTGCAAAGGGCAGTTGGCGGCAGTTCGCGGTGGAAGTGGTGTGATTCACATGCTCAGGGAGGGTATTTTGCTGTTCTTTTCTTTACTATTGTGGCAGTGTCTTGGTCCTGTGACATTATTTGGCTGTTTGATTGATGATTCCCTTGTGTTTACTGGAGTATATTGTGCTGCCGCTTTTCTTCTTTTTCGTAACTTCCAGCTATATTGCTGTGTTCCTAGGCGGTGCCTCTGCACCTGTTATTGCCCCATTGCTGATCTCTGTACTTATATAAGAAATTAAGGACTATGAAAGCAGTAAACAAGCTGGAGAGCTTTTTTAATCCGCAAAAGCCGGTAGTAAAAAAATCCTTGCTAAAGGCTTCTAATGTCCAGGATATTGTTAGGGACGTTCTGATTAGTACAGGCGATGAGGACCTGGTGGTGATAAACACCCCAACTGAGCTACAAAAAATGCCGGTAGGGAAGCCACCAATTGCCGTGACAGCTCAGGTAATAAATAGGGACACACAAAAATGTCCTCTTTTTCGGGACACTATTGATGATAATTCGACAAATAAGTCACCTAGTAACGCTGGTCTTCAAACTAGGGCCAAGGTGCCTATTTCTAATATTGTGGTCATGACAGATGATGACATTGAAGCAAGCCCGAATCTCGAACAGATCAGTAGAAATGCGGGGACACTAATGAGACAGGAGGCCCCCCTCTCTTCCCCAACCCAATTACCCACTCCAAGTATATTTGAATTCCCAATAAAGGACAAAATGCCACATCCAATTGTTTTCTTTAAGGGTAACAAAGGTTTAAGGACAACACCTTTAAAAAGAAAAACACCAAGTGACATAGCGCAAAACAAAAATATAAATGACCCTGTAAATAAAAAGAAAAAATATACTAGTACTAAGGCTACAAAGGAAAAGGATACAGTGTCAAATAAAAATAAAAATATGAAGCAAAGTGCAATTAAGGCTCCGGGAAGGAAAGCACAGGACAAGCTGACACAATTGTTAGCTAAAATAACATGCTTAGAAGCGGCAGGTTCCTTGACAAATGCTAAATTAGATTATCTAAAAGAACAAATAAAAGCATCATTGACAGTTGTAACAGAACTGGTAGCCTCAGTAACAGCGTTAATGGAACTGGAACTACATAACAGGAGAGGGGTCTATTCTGATCCCATTAAACATCCACAATTTAGTGCTCCAAACAACCTAGTGAGCCCTTTAGAGTCTGTGGACCAAGATATTGCAATCAAAGCACCCGTGATACATGGCCCAGTAATTGCCCCTGCCCCTACTTCTTTTCCAATCCCAGTGGTGCCTCCCCTCCCTCAAGCTCGGGACACTGCTGATCCTCAAAAAACTAAAATACCTCAATTAACTAGAAATAGAATTGATTTGCACGTCAATGCAAGAAATAGAGTAATAGTCTTGGGTGGGATTCGAAGGAAAGTGGATCAAGTATGGGAAACAAAAAATCATTTACATCTCAAAATGTGGAGGCTTTTAAGAAATAACCTGGGGCTCACACGTTTAATGCCAGCGGATATCAGCGAAACTGTGAGATCTCATACAGTAGGGGAAAGGCCCCCTGCCCATAATGGTGATTGTATTTCAATCTTCTTTCATAGTGAAGAAGTCCTTGTGGACATAAAAAGGCACCTGACAAGGTTTAGATCTGGATACCTCCCATTCTCAGTGTTGAGTTATGAAGATTTGTATACTTATGGTGCTAATAGGCTGGCACCAATTACGGATATGGCTGAGCACGGAGGGTTTAGGATAATCCCACCTTTGATGCAAGGGCAACAGTTTCCGGCCATCCCTATATTTGACAACATGCAAACTCAAAACTACTCATATGTGGAACCATCCTGGAACCAGTGGCAGTTACAAAGAAACCAGCAGGTTCCTCGTTCAGCCTCACTGATTAATTGGTCCAACCATGTAGCTAATGGTTTTAGCAGAGCTGCAAATAGTGAAGGCTGACTCTTAGCTGGACAGGACACAGTTCCTAGATATACTGTCCAGCAGATGACAGAAGACTCAAACCTAAAGAGAAATAGTTGCATCTTAGATAATATAAGAAAATTGGCTAAGTTTAGAGAGAAGCTCCTAATGTGTAGGGATGCGTTTAATGCTGAGATAACGTATGAGAAAGATATAGACCTGGTGGCTGCCCCTGGGGTGGGTCTTGTATGTAATACTGATATAGCTGAGGTGTGTAGAGAAGTTATATCATGGAACCTGGCAGGGTGGCACGCGACGGATGGGCAGCTAAAAGTGCATAAAATTCCACAAAAAGTAGAAAACTGTTTTTCATATAGAATAATTGGTCTGCAGGAGACCTGGAGCACTAGTTTGGTAACAGCCGAAGCTTTTAAAGTGTTTCAGATTCCGGCAGTAAAATCAATAAAGGGAAGGCCGTCTGGAGGTTTATGCACCCTTATAGACACTAGCTTTCAAGGAACAACTACCCAAATTGTATGCCCTGTTCCAAATGTACTAGTGGTTTTATTAGAGGAAATAAATTCCTGCCCGGTTTTAATTGTGAATGTGTACCTTCGTCCATGGGTGTACGAGGAACGTGGTAATCTAGCTTGTTTGAGTAAATGGCTGCAGGATTGGAATCTGCCAGATCGGATTTCGGGAGAGTATTCTTTTGAAACTTTAATTCTTGGGGATTTCAACTCCCATATTTCTGACTCTAAACTGGCCTCACACAGTATAATAATTGATGAATTATACAATATTGAGGCGGCAGTTGGGGTATCCTCACGTACAGATAAACCAGGGAACGACTTGTTTTTATTAATGGAACAAAATCATCTCAGATCCTTAAATGGCAGATTCCTGTCCGACAGTCCTGCGGTTCAAACTTACAAGGGGAATGATATGAGAAAACCCTCAATTACTGATTACATCATCATTAATGCTGATCTATGGCCTCGGATCAAAAAATTTGAAATTCTTATGACCGATAATAGTGACCATAACATATTGAGGATGCTAATGTCTGCAGGCCTAACGGGCAATGTGTTAAGGGAAGCATCCCCAGCTTTGCTTAATCTAGAAGTTAGAGACAACAGATCAGTAATCAGATGGAATGAGGGTGCAAAAGTGAAAGCTTCTGTTATTATTCAGGAGGTGTGTGTCCCGGAGGAGGAAGTGGCCAATAATTTCAGGAGAAGGTTTGATTCTCAGTCGTCCTGCGAACAATTTTTGGATCTAGTAAAAAAGGCACTGATATCGGTAAAGAGAGAGAATCAAGCCTCGGTAGAAAAAACGACGAAGCCCTGGTTCAACCAAACTTGTAGGGATACATTAGCAAATTTAAGGGAGGCCATTAAAATGAAAAATTGGTCCGAAATAAATCGACTACGGGGGAGCTACAAGAGAAACATAATCATTGCAAAGGATGACTATAATACTAGTTTTTGGAAAAATTTGGAAGAAGCCTCAGGTCTCCATGACTCAAAGTCTTTTTGGTCATTAGTTAATATTCGGCTGAGGGGGGCTGGGAATACTTTGTTGGATAACCCTGGTATCTTTCCAAATGAGTGGGTGACACATTTTGGAAAAATGTTTGCAGCCGTGGATCCCTCAGAGTCAGGCTCTTTTGATGTAGTCAACTCAAACGAGCTGAGGGTTACGGGGGAACAGGTACTGAGAGTACTCCAGCGCCTTGCGCATGGAAAGGCTGCGGGGGCCGACCTCTTTCCTCCCGATCTATTTTTGACAAATGTGCAATTTTGGACTGAGTTTTTAACAATTTACTTTAATTTTATTTTAAGTAGTGGGGTGTTTCCTAAGGAATGGAAGGATTCCAGAATCGTGACAGTTTTTAAAAAAGGGGATCGGGAAAATCCAGAAAATTATCGCCCGATCTCGTTACTATGTATATTGTGCAAAATTTTCTCAAGCATTCTTGCCGATTTACTTAGTGATTGGTATGGGGAGGCTGATTTATTATCTGAGCTCCAATTCGGTTTCAGAAAACAGAGAGGAACCGTGGAGGCGATTTTCTTGCTGGATTTGACTCTGAACAAGTATGTATCCAGAGGAGAATGTGTATACGCTGCCTTCATGGACCTCAGGACAGCCTTCGATTCAGTGGATCGGGCTGTCCTGTGGTCCATGTTGGTTGAGGCTGGGATAGACAACAATTTATTGGAGGCTATAAGGGCTGTTCATAGTGACACTAAGGGTGCTGTGGTATTAAATGGGGGTTTAGTGATATCTGAAGATTTTCAAATTCAGCGGGGGGTTAAGCAAGGATGCCCGC
Source organism: Pseudotriton ruber (assembly GCA_035583255.1). NCBI lineage: Eukaryota > Metazoa > Chordata > Amphibia > Caudata > Plethodontidae > Pseudotriton > Pseudotriton ruber. The sequence continues at coordinate 5,690 of JAWWEI010089793.1, read as the reverse complement.
TTGCGCCCCATTTGTTCAATTTTTACATAAATGGCATTATTGGGGAGCTGGACAGTTTGGGTGCGGATACTCCTAAATGCGGAGGGAAGCGTATTGCAGCAATTTTGTACGCTGATGATATCGTAATTTTAGCTAGAACCCCTCATTCTTTGCAGCGCTTATTAGATGCTTATGTGACGACAATTGATACCTTAAAAATGAAAATCAACATTAAAAAATCAAAAGTAATGCAAATAAGAAAGGGTAGTAAAAAGCACAAGAAAGAGTATTTCTTCAGAGTACATGGTGAAAAGTTGGAGAATGTGTCAGAGTTTACTTACTTGGGCTGTACTTTAAATTCGGCTGCAAACTGGTCTACCCAAGTGGATGAAATGACATTAAAATATAAACAATGTACAGGTGTTTTGTTTAAGCTGTTAAGTTTGCAGAAAAAATGTATTCTTCACGAACTATTTAAGGTCTATAAAGCTAAGTGTCATGGTGTCTGCAGCTATGGGGCTGAGATTTGGGGAGGAGCAAACCTCTCAAAATTGGCTTTGGCTGAAAGGAATTGGCTTAAGAAGGTTCTTGCTATCCCTAAATCCTCGGCAAATGAAATACCTTACCTGGAACTGCTCATGCTACCTCTAAAACTGATTTTAAAAGCGAAACCGCTGCTATTCTTTTGTAAAATAATTCAAGATAACAGTTTGTTATTACTAAGAATGGCTGTGTTAGAATTGGTGAATGCTGAATCTACAAACAGTTACAAATGGCTGGAAGAAATTAACCATCTGACTATTGCGATGGGTTTGGGCTCAGTAAAAATGATATGTGAAGCCCCTGGCTGTGTTCTACCCAGCATTATGAAGGGAAAAATTGAGAGCTTTTGGTGGGACGAGGTTTATAGGGATGGCTCAAGGAAAAACTCGGTTGTAAATTACTTTCCGTTTTGCCAGTCTGTTGTATCGATTTATTATAAGCTTCCTTTAAGTTCTTATGAGCGCTTTTTAATGATGCATTTTAAGTTGGATATTTTATTTGCACACTATGATGAAAGTGGGAATTTTTTCAGAGGACCTTGCAATTGCGGGCGAGGGATTGAAGATATTCCGCACATGTTTATTGTGTGCCCCTTATATGACAAACCCAGGAAGAGGTGGCTGCTTCCATTATTCAAGCTATTGGGCTATAGATCTGTTCAACTTTTAATATTTTATTTAAGGCAGCTAAGTTCAATTCCTGTAATATTTTCAGTCTCAAATTTCCTTAAATCTGTCACTAAATTAAGAGCTATTGACTGATCATGATTGTTCTATGAATAAGTATGGAGGTGATTGTAGGATGTTATTCTGTTGCTGCTATGATTGCATTTTGCACAGTTGTAGGTTTACTTAGGTTTCATGTACACTTGCTACCGAAGGACCTGTAAAGTAATAATTATTTGCACTGAAGCTGTTTTTATACGGTATTTTACTTGGAATTGAAGTGCTGCTATTGACTCTCAATGATTTACTGTGTATTAATTATGCAATTTTTTAAATGTATTAAATGTATTTTATGTTTTACAATGTAATAATATGTATTGAAATGTCACTTGGATGAATTACTATATGTAGTTTGATGATTGTCTGTCGACAATCGAATAAACTGAATTTTGAATTTGAATTGAATTGAACAAATACAACAGCGCAACGCTATGGATTCCAAGGCAACAAAAAACGACGCAGGAAAACGAGGCGGGCAAAGAGGAAGATCAAGAGGCGGAAAAAACCGCAGCAGAACTCCGGTCAACACCGACCGGCAGACACGCTCCAAGAAATAAGACAGACGACTGAACACGCGGAACTCACACCAAACCAATTTACTGTTGTTAATTTATCCAAAAGAGAGCTATCAGAGAAGGAATCACGAGTCCTAAGCCTTGGGTTAAATTTTTGTCCTACAGTAGACATGGATTTTGCCTCTGTTAAAATCGAGTTATTCAAGTTTGTGAGAAAGCTAAAGCTCTTGAGGTATTTTGATGGTAAAGTTACTAGTGGCATTGACAGTAACCCACAAGTAACTGTGTCAGACATGTCTATTAAAGAGTATATTACGCAGCAAACCTTGGAAAGCTTTCTTTCTGAAAATGTTGAATTCCCAGGCAATAGCCAAAGTGTCAACTTACCAGTGCAATTATTCATTCGTAGCAAGTGTAAACCACACAGTACATTTACGCCTTTTAGTAAAGTAAAAGATCATGTTGAGATTTATTTTGACTTGGTAGTCAAGGATCTTATACGGCTACAAAAAAGTTTTAAATTTAAACATCCCTATAATCTCACATTACGTGAAAAGGAGGTGGTGTCATCCTTGCGTACTGATAAAAACATAGTTATAAGGAATTCGGATAAAGGGGGAAATGTGGTATTACTTAGTACTGAATACTACATGAATGAGGCACTGCGTCAGTTAAATGACACTAGTACTTATAAACAAGTTGACATTGCTATTGTTCCCTTAATCAAGCAGAATTTGGATTGTTTAATTGATAAGTTTTTCAGGCAGGGTTTACTATCCAAAAATGAAGTAGAGTTCTTGAGAGCTAAGTCTCCCAGAATACCTACGTTTTACCACCTTCCCAAAGTGCACAAGGACCCGGTCAGGCCACCAGGGCGACCTATTGTTTCTGGAATTGGTTGGCTGACTGAGCCCTTGGCCCAATATTTGGATTTTAGAGCTTTGTGATTTTGTGGTCTCTTTGGTATCTTATTTACGAGACACCTCTGACTTTGTGAATAAAATTAGCACGGTACACATTGAACCAGATTGGTTTTTATGCACATTAGATGTTGCATCTTTATACAGTATTATCAATCTGGACTCAGGTTTAGAGGCGGTGCAATATTTTCTTTATAAACGTTCTGTCACTTTCAAAGATTTTAGCGATATGCTATTGGTCCTGCTCAGATTTTGCCTCAACAACAATGTATTTTTGTTCAATGATATACTGTACCAGCAAATTCGGGGGACCGCTATGGGGTCCCCGGTGGCACCAACCTTTGCCAATTTATACATGGGCATGTTGGAAGAGCAGATATTGTATTCACCTGCCCTGGCTGATGGTTTTGTTCATGTACAGTGGTATGCACGCTATATAGATGACTTGTTCTTCATATGGGACTCTACTCCAGAGGCTTGGAATGATTTTGTACTTAAATTAAATCATAATAAGCTTAATTTGAAATTTTCAGGGCAGATTGCTTCGAGTAATCTCAGCTTTCTGGATTTAGAGCTTAGTATTGTGGGGCATGCCATTGAGCATCAATTGTACATCAAGCCTACGGCCGGCAATACAATTTTACATGCTTCCAGTGCCCATCCCAAGTCATGTATTTCTTCAATCCCTGTCGGAGAGTTGATGCGATGCAAACGAAATTGCTCTAGCGAGGCAGAATACAAGCGACATTCGAGCCACATAGAGTCTAGATTTAAACAACGAGGGTACTCAGCCAGGACATTGGCTGCAGCCAGAGCCAAGGTTGATGGCATACCTAGAGTCGACATGTTGTGTAAATTGAATGATTCCCCTTCATATGATACTTCAGCACAAGTTCCACGCATGGTAATAAATAATTGTTTCCAGGCCAGTAAAATTTGTGACATAGTGTCACGGCACTGGGTTTTATTGCAGTCTGATGTTATCTTGGGGCGACTCTTGCCTGCCAAACCGTTGATTTCCTTTGCTAGATCTCGTAATTTACGAGATGCACTCTCTCCCAGTCATTTTGATTTGACCCGTACTTCAGGGATTTCTAGGGATGCTGGGTTTTTCTCTTGCATGTCCTGTAAATCTTGCAATAAAACTTACTACAAGGTCAAGGAGGTGCCATGTGAATTGCTGAGGCGCCCATATAAGATTCGTGATCATTTGACCTGTAGCACTGACCATGTGGTGTACATGCTTTGTTGCCCTTGTGGGTTGCTTTATATTGGTTCCACTACATGGCCTATGAAGGACCGTGTGCTACAGCACAAACGAGCCATTAAAAACCAGGATATGTCATATCCAGTTGCTGCCCACTTTCAGGCTAAACATGGTTCCAATCCTAAATTATTACAATCTTGGGGGTTGAGAAAGGTTGAAGAGAATGTACGCGGCGGAGATTGGGAAGCTGCGTTACGTAAATGCGAGAGTAGACTTATCGCATTATTCAACACATGTACACCTCATGGTTTGAACACAAAAACAGGTCTCAGTTTATTTATTTAATGGATTATTGTCTCAAATATGGTCTGCATCATTTACATTTGTGATGGGCGGCTAAACAGTATATTGCGGGGTATAGTATATCTGAGTGATTTATTCATGTTTATTGTTGTTTCACTTTATTTGAATTGCCTGTGATTCTAAAGCAATGTTCAGTCAGTGCAGCCATAATTTTACTGCTGTATAATTCTGTCAAAGATTAGTCATTCGCCAGCATTTGATCAGTAATTATGGTACAGAGGCATTATTTACAATCAACTTTATCATTATTTAGTTCTTACACGGCAACGCTTATGGCACAGTACAAGCATTGGTGTTCAGATTGGGAAGCCGTGGCAGTGTTCATACGGTTTCTCACAACTTGAAATTGTCCTGTTTCTATGTTCAGCCCTGAACAGGAAAGGGAGGGGCTTGGACATGTGTGCTGAAGGGTGGTCCTTTAATATAAGGGAACGCCACAAGCGTTTGTAACAAGCCTACTGAGGAACCCGTCTAGGCGTTTATCTTTAGCTTATTAGCTACACGGGGGAAACGGGGTCCCCTGTACTCTACGATCAAATGCTGAACTATTCATGAGAACTTTATGAAGTGCCCTGCGATCTGCCATAGGTAATGAATTAACTTCTAAGAATCAAGTTTGTGTACTGCTTGAGGGTATAAGCGCTATACAGAAGAATTTCATCAATAATTGTTTTTGTGGCTTGTTTGATTACCGTTGCTCAGAACTCTAATGAATAATAAACGCAACGTAGCCACATTACCTGTGCATTAAGTCGTTCTTCTCTTTTCGAGCTGAATGCTGATGTTTGAAGGAGTTCGGATGAGCGTTTCTTTCCTGGTTTCCTCCCAGGACGTGGTGTTCTATATTTAGCGGCTCATTTGCCCCAGCCGTCTCAGCTCTATGTCCAGAACCAGTCTGTACCATTTTTGCTTAACAGCACGCCGCTTGAACTGAAGTGAAAGACGTTAAGGAGCAAAATTGTGGTGTCCCAGTGCATTCTGGAAGTTGGAGTCTTTCTTGCCAGTTCTCCAAAGCATATCAACTTGCTGGTTATTACCCCGCCGCTGTGAGTGGTTGAGTGGTGCCGGTGCAGACTCGGAGGCGTCTGTGGCGTTACCTTTCTCCCCTCCGGCGGCTGGAACCTCGGTGCTAATTCTGCATTGTTTCAGATTTTATGGTGGTTTCAACTATCAGCAAGCTGTGACTAAGAGAACAGTTGACTTTGCACGCGCTCGCTCAAGCAGTCATTTCGGCAATGGCAGATCGCATTCACAAACGTGAGGCACGAATGACAATGGCATATGCTCTAGACTGCACTGAGGATACTGTAGCAAACCCGCCGGTCGTGGAGCTCTCTCCATTACAGAATAAGGTTGCTGAATATGAAAAGCTAATGAGATGGGAAATCAAAGCTATCTGGGAAATATCCTCCCTGGAGCGCTCTGTAGTTGTGGAACG
>JAWWEI010088682.1:0-10474 GCA_035583255.1 Pseudotriton ruber | reverse complement strand
ACCCGTTCACTATCTACTGTGCCTTTGGCGATTCATTCTAATATCCAGTGACCGCTTATCTGTTGTGTGTCCCGCCTATTGCATGCGCTTCCCGCTGAGAGCGGAAGTTGGGTTCAAGCAGCGGGAATGAGATGTTTCCAGCGCGGCAAGAACTTGACTGCCCCTGACTGAGGCAGAAGTGATCCGAGAGGTGAGACTTTTATCCTGCAAGTGACACTCTGTTCCAGTCTGTGAGCCCCACGCCAATGTGTGGGATTGTATTCCAAAGAGAGAGACTCACCATGAGTAAACACTGCTGTTCTCACACCTAATGTGTGACACTTTTCTATGAACCCGTACCAGTTCACCAATTACGATATGTTAACTACAACCCGTGCTACCCAGCCAGGCTAACTTACTTCTGCCTATAAATGCACCGTGGCCCTTCCATAATACCGAAGCTACCACCATATACGTCTTTCATCCAGTACAGCTACCTACTTGTTTATTCGAGGACCCAGGTTCCCGTCTACACCGTCAGAATGTCGGCGTCCACCTCGAGAGGGAACAACCGCATAGAACTTAATACTCAACTTCCGCGTATCAACACAGAAGACGGACTAGACTCCATTAACATAGAAAGGGGACTAGCGGATTCAAGTCGGACGGCTGGATACGCCATTTACTCAACTTGCACAACGTTTTTCTTTTATAAAACAATTTCTCCTCACACCATCACTCAGAGCAACAAAAGGACCCTCTCATTTAATTGCCTGAAACCAATTAGTAACTTGGTTTAGGCCAACCCGATCTATTTTTAATTTATCAATCCAAAAGAGTTCTCTGACATTAAGTTTTTTTGTCAACAATTTTTTGGTTTTTTCTTGCACAACTTCAAGTACTGTCCATTTAATATCAACGTCCCGATGACCCATATTGTAATAATAGTCCACTAACGCAGCACCTTCAGTTTTGTTTCTTATACAGCTCTTATGCTGTCCAATTGTAGCTCTTATCTCTTGAGTTGTCTGGCCCACATATTTTAACTTACATGGACACCACAAGAGATAGATCAAATTGCTCGACCTGCAAGTAGTGCGATCTCTTTGCACCCAAGGTTTGTTTAAGCCAAGTTCTAATTGTTTACTGCTAGACGTCAATCCACACACACTGCAATTAAAGCACGGCGTGTGGCCTTTTGTTTGTCTACTCACATTGGATATTAATTTGCATTTCTGAATGTCATTACACATTAATCGTTCTTTCAAATTCTGCGTTCTTTTAAATGCAAACAGGGGACGTTCTGTGCCGATGGTCGTAGTGGACAAAATATTCCAATGCTTATTGATCACATTCCGTAACCTATATGACATTGTATCAAATGTAGTCACGCAGACCATCTTATCACTCTTTGCTTTAGTAGATTCACTTAACAACATACTTCGGTCAGCGTTTTTGGCTCGCTTCATGCAATCCTTGATAATCTTTCTTGGATATTGTTTTTCTTGCAGTTTACACACCAGGTCACCTGCATGTGATTTGAAATCTTGTAAATTACTGCAGGATCTCCTGATTCTCAGAAACTGAGAATAAGGTAAATTGTCCCTTAGATGTTTCGGGTGTTGTGATTTGTAATCCAACAGTGCATTCCTATCAGTTGGTTTGGTAAATAATTCTGTCGTGAGTACACCATTACGTTCGTGTATGCACAGATCTAAAAAATCAATAGATTTTTGTTGAATATTAATTGTAAATTTCAAATGACTGTCTTTTTCATTACACCAAGCATGAAATTCTCTAGCTTGATCCATCGTGCCATCCCATACTAATAATAGGTCATCAATATACCTACCATAGTACGCGATTTTAGAAAAAAAGTGATTGGCACTTTCATCAAATATCCATTTTTCCTCCCAGTCATCAACATATAGGTTGGCTAGCGAGGGGGCACACGGACACCCCATCGCAGTGCCGCCTATTTGACCATACATCTGCTCATCAAAACGAAAATAATTTAGTGTGAGAACCATCTCCACACACCAAAGGATGAAACTTAAAGGGACGTCCTCATTTTGAAAGTCTCTCGTTAGTTTAGCAGTTATTACCTCTAGAGTACGTAATTGGGGGATGGACGTATATAATGACTCAACGTCCATCGAAATCAGTAACTGCTCCCCCACTACAAATTCTTTCCCCTCTATAATATTAATAACAGCTGTGCTGTTCTTAATATATGAAGGCACTGAGGGAATCACTTGTTTAAGATAAAAATCTGCATACTTTGCCAATGGTTCAAGAATGGAGTTAACTCCTGAAACTATTGGTCTCCCTGGAGGATTAACCAATGTTGTGTGTATCTTAGGGATACAATAGAAAATCGGAGTCCGAGGGCAATTAGGTCTCAAAAATGCACTCTCTTGCTTAGAGATTACTCCTAGAGCCTCCATAAGTATAACTTTTTTCTCAATGATTTCTTGTGGTCCCTTTGTCGGATCATCTAATAATTTCACATAATGGTTCTCATTACTCAAAAGTCTTAAGCATTCACCAACGTAATCATCTCTATTTAACATCACCACTGCACCCCTCTTATCAGCTTGTCGTAGCAAAATCAAGGGATTATTCCTCAAACTCGTAATTGCCTCTCGCTGACTTGTATTAATATTAAAAAATGGAACGATTTTTTGGCCTTCAATTTTGTGAACATCAGAAATTACCTGTCTTTCAAAGGCTATCACCTCAGGGGGAACCATCGCCATCGTAGGAGTAAAAGAAGATGGCATTTTGAGGCCAGTTCTATTATTCTCACTTGACCAGTTGGTATTTTTGTCAAAAAAAATTTTCAGCCTTATTTTACGACAAAAGGATTGAAGTTCCTGGCTATAGAGAAAATCATCGTGGAGTTTAGTTTCAACGAAACCTAACCCCAAATTGATCACCTCAATTTCATCAATTGTAGGAGTATACCGGGACAGGTTCACTAAAATCCCTGGCCGCTCCGGGTATGTCTGGGGGACCCTTCTTGGGTTTGTTGACGGGGTGGACGGCGTCCTCTCCTCTGGCCCCGTCCCAAAAAAGAATTCCTTCCACCTCCCCTTCCCCAATTCTGAAAAAATTGTGGTGGGTAAGGTAACATCGGAAAACCTCCCCATTGTTGTCCATTACTGCTGTCTCCACTTGAACTGCTATAAGAATCGTCTCGGAAATGTACTTGTCTCCCCTGTTGGTTCAAGTTTCTCCCTCCTGAACTATCAAAATTTGATTTATTTTTATAGTAATCGGTCTGTAAATATGGAAAAACATTCTCGTGTACAAAATTAGCAGTATCTTTTTTTAATTTACTGATTTTATCAGCTAACAAAGAAGACTTAAATTCCTTTAAACTTTTTTGTATCTCATCAACTTTCTTCTTAAATAGAGTTAAATCAAATTTCTCTTTTAGTTCCTTTTCAATATCCTTCAACTGTTCAGTAATTATGATAGCCGTATTACGTGCCGTATCAATAATCAAGCACAACCACTCTCTACCACATCTAATTGCTATAGCGCACCAAGATTTTTTGAATTCACTATTCTCCAAAAACAATTTTGGCTGGTTTCTGACCACCAGCCCCTGTGGTAAAGACTTAGATCTCAAATATTCAAGCATCAATGACCCATGCAATTCATTCCTAATACCTTTTTTCTCAGTATTCACATATACATCCCATTCACTAGCATGTTCTACCGCCGCTCTCGGAAACACCTCACCAAAAACTGATTCTTCACTTAACAGTCTTTCAATAAATTCTTCTGTGTATTTATTTACTGATTCATTGACTGCTTCGTCTGTCGCCATGTGCAAACTGGACCCACAATTTTCTTCCACTTCATACACCACAACCACTCTCCTGGATGGCTCACAAATCAGTAAACTCTTAAGAACGGTTCTTCTTAATAGAACAAATTATCTAGGACCCACGGGGCCCACTATATATCTCACTAGGAAGATAACCCCAGAAGATAATCAGTACACTGGGATAAACACTAAATCAACTAACAACTGATTAACAATGTGCTTATGTACACTATGACAGGTAATGCTCTTACATCAAACTTCACATTAACAACACTTGATTAAATTTAATCTTTTATTCAATGAATTATTTTGTGTAATTATTCCACTTTTATCACTTCTTCTCGTTCTTTTTCTTTCTTTTTTCTTTTTCTTTCTTATTACAAAAAATATACAAAAATTCACACTTTATATACAAAATTCATTTTGACATCTCATACACAATATGATACACAATCATATTCCCCACTCCCTACATGTTTCAGTCCTTTTCAACTCCTATTAGATGTAAACTACCACCAAATGAGCGGACTTTCTTCAGGGGATGAAGCACCCTTTTTCGGTCTTCTAAAGATGTCCTTGACTGTAATCTTACTATTTAAAACAAAAAACACACCTGTCAGAACATACCCAACACATTCAAAAATAATTTTAAGGATACTAAACAAATTAGTACTTCATTATTTACCTAGAACAAAAGTTTCATTTCTTCTCAACTATTTTCTTTCAAGCCTACAAATCACTCTGAGTCTTATGCATATGTCCAAGAATCGGGCGGCCTTCTACGTTCACAGAGTAACTGTTCAGATCACCATCCAGGAGATAATTCTGTTAAAAATTCAGGAAACCATTCAATTAACACCTCTAATACTCCAATGCTATTACATACGACACAACAATTAAAAAATAAAATGACACACCTTTCTCAGTTACCATCACGGTGCTCAACTGAGGAATTCAAGGCTTCTTAGTCCTCAGCTCAAAATTCACGACTTCTGTTTCAACAATTCAATAACCTACAACCACAAAAACCAACACTAAGCTCAAATTCACCGGCTGAAAAAATATATATTTAAATCACTTCCTATCTCACAGTTATTACCTTCAATTGTAGTGCGTACTCCAAAAATCCTTCTTAGAACAGCCACCTGTCAGTCGTTTCTTCCTGCAAGACACCCACACACGTCGGGTTTATTATCCCTTTCATCACAAAAATATCAATAACCATCACCACTACTTTCCGTACTTCAGAAGCACCTATCTACCATATACTCCGTGCTTCCCACAACCTCATTTCACCAAAAGCGTGTATAACGTCTACCACCAAGTACCGTCACCGACCACGTGGGGTATACAAACCCCCATACCCAAAGATTACTCACATCAGTAAGAACGGCAGGATAACAACAGTTCACGGCAGCGTCTCACCATCTGTCGTTACTTTTCCCGGGCTCCCTTAGACTATTTAACTTCCGCATTAGACATAAAAGACGGCACACCTATCATACGCACACATGCCATAGAAAGAGGACAGCGCGCATGGGAACGACTCCAGGATATCGGAATGCACTACATCACCTTACAACCGGTTCCATGAGTATACACACTCCAAACCGCAGAACGGAATACGTTTTTTTAAAAAAAATACTAATATGCAAAATTGTACGTCCAGTTGTTGCATCACATTTTTAAATGACAAAAAATCCACTGCATTCGTCAAATACTCAGAAAAAATCAAAGGAGACCAAAAAGGAACCAAATATCATCTCAATGCCTGAAACCAGTTGGTCACTTGGTTCAGACCCACTCTATCCGTTTTTAATTTGTTGATCCAAAATAATTCCCTAACATTAAGTTTTTTCACCAACTGTTTTTTATCTTGTTCATGTACTAATTCAAGTACCGTCCATTTCAAGTCAAAATCCCAATGTCTTGCAGGTTGAAAGTGGTCTACCAGGGGTGCTCCCTCGGTTTTGTTTCTAATGCACCCCTTAAGTTGACCAATTCTGGTTCTCACCTCTTGTGTGGTCTGACCCACATATTTCAACTCACACGGGCACCAAAGTAAATAAATCAAATTACTAGACCTACATGTAGTATGATCTCTTTGTATCCACGGTTTATTCAAACCCAACTCAAGTTGTTTACTACTACTAGTGAGAGTACACACGCTACAATTGAAACATGGAGTATGCCCCTTCGTCTGTCTCATCTCCCTTTCAGGAGGTTTGCACTTTGAAATATCATTACACATTAGCCTCTCCTTTAGATTTTGTGTTCTTTTAAAAGCATGTACAGGACGTGTATTCCCAATGCTCGTGGTAGACAGAATACTCCAATGTCTATTAATTACATTTCTCAATTTATAAGACATATTATCAAATGTGGTGACACAAACCAGTTTATCCTCTTTATTCTTTACCACTTCAGTCAGCAAGACATCGCGATTGGCATTTTTTGCCCTCTTCATACAGTCATTGATAATTTTTTTAGGATTTTGCTTCTCCTCCAATTTTGTGACTAAATTACCTGCATGCGTTTTAAAATCCTGCATGCTACTACATGACCTACGGATTCTCAAAAACTGAGAATACGGTAAGTTGTCTTTCAAATTCTTGGGATGTTGAGATTTATAATCCAATAAGGCATTCTTATCAGTTGGTTTTACGAATAATTTCGTAGTGAGAATGCCATTCTGTTCATGAATACACAAGTCTAAAAAATTGATGGAATTGGATTGAATATCAATCGTGAATTTCAAGTGGTTATCTCTTTCGTTACACCACTTATGAAATTCTCTTGCCTCTTCTTCTGAACCTTTCCATATTAATAATAAATCATCAATATAGCGTCCATAATATAAGATTTTGGAAAAATAGGGGTTCGAAATCTCATTGAAAATCCACCTACTCTCCCAATCATCCACATAAAGGTTAGCTAGTGATGGGGCACAAGGACAGCCCATAGCGGTGCCACCTATTTGACCATACACTTGTTTATCGTACCTGAAATAATTCTGTGTGAGAGATAACTCAACACACCACAAAATGAAGTTCAAAGGTACATCCTCATTTTCAAATGCCCTATTCAATTTCTCTGTAATCACCTCCAGAGTTCTTAACTGGGGAATCGATGTATATAAGGACTCAACGTCCATAGAAATTAGTAAATGCTCGCCTAATACAAATTCCTTACCTTCAATAATATTAATTACTGCGGTACTGTTTTTTATAAATGAGGGCATCGAGGGAATAAGTTGTTTCAAATAAAAATCAGCAAACTTCGCCAATGGCTCCAGAATAGAATTAACCCCGGATACGATTGGTCTTCCCGGTGGTTCAATCAATGATTTATGTATCTTCGGGATACAATAAAAAATCGGGGTACGTGGACAAGTAGGTCTCAAAAATTCGCTTTCCTGTTTAGAGATGACACCCAGTGCTTCCATCAAAATTACTTTTTTTTCAATAACTTCCTGTAAACCTTTTGTGGGGTCATTAACCAATTTAACATAATGGTTTTCATTACTCAACAGTCTCATGCATTCATTCACATAATCTTCTTTATTCAACATAACAACAGCCCCTCCTTTATCTGCCTGCCTCAACAAAATCGAGGAGTTACTTCTTAGGCTCATAATGGCTTCTCGCTGGTTAGTTTTTATGTTAAAGAAAGGAATGGTTCTTTTCTCTTCTAATTTGTGTACGTCAGCAATTACTTGTCTTTCAAAGGCTATAACCTCAGGGGGCACCATCGCCATCGTGGGGGTAAATGTAGATGGTCTTTTCAGGCCTGTTTTATTTTCATCACCGCAACTCAAAGTATTTTTGTCAAAAAAGGTCTTAAGTCTAATTTTCCGAAAAAACGCTTGTAGTTCTTGCCTATATAGAAAATCGTCATGGAGTTTAGTTTCTACAAAACCCAACCCTAAATTTATTACATCAATTTCATCGGGTGTGGGATTGTACTGGGATAAATTGACTTAAATCCCTGGCCGCTCCGGGTATGTCTGGGGGACCCTTCATGGGTTTGTTGACGGGGTGGACGGCGTCCTCTCCTCCGGCCCCGTCCCAAAAAAGAATTCCTTCCACCTCCCCTTCCCCAATTCTGAAAAAATTGTGGTGGGTAAGGTAACATCGGAAAACCTCCCCATTGTTGTCCATTACTGCTGTCTCCACTTGAACTGCTATAAGAATCGTCTCGGAAATGTACTTGTCTCCCCTGTTGGTTCAAGTTTCTCCCTCCTGAACTATCAAAATTTGATTTATTTTTATAGTAATCGGTCTGTAAATATGGAAAAACATTCTCGTGTACAAAATTAGCAGTATCTTTTTTTAATTTACTGATTTTATCAGCTAACAAAGAAGACTTAAATTCCTTTAAACTTTTTTGTATCTCATCAACTTTCTTCTTAAATAGAGTTAAATCAAATTTCTCTTTTAGTTCCTTTTCAATATCCTTCAACTGTTCAGTAATTATGATAGCCGTATTACGTGCCGTATCAATAATCAAGCACAACCACTCTCTACCACATCTAATTGCTATAGCGCACCAAGATTTTTTGAATTCACTATTCTCCAAAAACAATTTTGGCTGGTTTCTGACCACCAGCCCCTGTGGTAAAGACTTAGATCTCAAATATTCAAGCATCAATGACCCATGCAATTCATTCCTAATACCTTTTTTCTCAGTATTCACATATACATCCCATTCACTAGCATGTTCTACCGCCGCTCTCGGAAACACCTCACCAAAAACTGATTCTTCACTTAACAGTCTTTCAATAAATTCTTCTGTGTATTTATTTACTGATTCATTGACTGCTTCGTCTGTCGCCATGTGCAAACTGGACCCACAATTTTCTTCCACTTCATACACCACAACCACTCTCCTGGATGGCTCACAAATCAGTAAACTCTTAAGAACGGTTCTTCTTAATAGAACAAATTATCTAGGACCCACGGGGCCCACTATATATCTCACTAGGAAGATAACCCCAGAAGATAATCAGTACACTGGGATAAACACTAAATCAACTAACAACTGATTAACAATGTGCTTATGTACACTATGACAGGTAATGCTCTTACATCAAACTTCACATTAACAACACTTGATTAAATTTAATCTTTTATTCAATGAATTATTTTGTGTAATTATTCCACTTTTATCACTTCTTCTCGTTCTTTTTCTTTCTTTTTTCTTTTTCTTTCTTATTACAAAAAATATACAAAAATTCACACTTTATATACAAAATTCATTTTGACATCTCATACACAATATGATACACAATCATATTCCCCACTCCCTACATGTTTCAGTCCTTTTCAACTCCTATTAGATGTAAACTACCACCAAATGAGCGGACTTTCTTCAGGGGATGAAGCACCCTTTTTCGGTCTTCTAAAGATGTCCTTGACTGTAATCTTACTATTTAAAACAAAAAACACACCTGTCAGAACATACCCAACACATTCAAAAATAATTTTAAGGATACTAAACAAATTAGTACTTCATTATTTACCTAGAACAAAAGTTTCATTTCTTCTCAACTATTTTCTTTCAAGCCTACAAATCACTCCGAGTCTTATGCATATGTCCAAGAATCGGGCGGCCTTCTACGTTCACAGGGTAACTGTTCAGATCGCCATCCAGGAGATAATTCTGTTAAAAATTCAGGGAACCATTCAATTCACTTCTACCACTCCAATGCTATTATTTGCGCCTCTCACAATTAAAAATAAAATAACACACCTTTCTCAGTTATCAACACGGCGCGCAACTGAGGGGTTCAAGGCTTCTTCGTCCTCAGCTCCAAATTCACAGCTTCTAATTCCACAATTCAATAACCTACAACCACAAAAACCAACACTAAGCACAAATTCACCGGCTAAAAAAATTATTTTTCACTTCCTATCTCACAGTTATTACCTTCAATTGTGATGCGTATTCCAAAATCCTTCTTAGAACAGTCACCAGTCAGTCGTTTCTTCCTGCAAGACACCCACATACGTCGGGTTTATTATCCCTTTTATCACAAAAATCATCACTACTTTCCGTACCTCTAGAACCCCTATCAACCAAATAATCAGTGCATTCCCGCACCCTCATTTCACCAAAAAACGTGTGCCGGGTATCACCAAAAGCGTGTATAACATCTGAGCTTCCCGCAACCTCATTTCACCAAAAGCGTGTATCGGGTATCACTGCCAACAGCGTGTATACCTCCAAGTCCCGTCACCAACTACGTGGGGTATGAAAACCACCATCCCCAAAGATTACTCACATCAGTAAGAACGACAGGATAACCACAGTTCACGGCAGCGTCTCTCCAACTGTCGTTGCTCTTCCCGGGCTCCCTTCGATTATTTAACTTCCGCATTAAACATAAAAGACGGCGCACCTATCATACACGCACTTGCCATAGAAAGAGGACAGCGCACAAGGAAACAACTCCAAGGTATCGGCACCTTACACCAGTTCCATGAGTATACTTACTCCAAACCGCAGACCAGAAAACGTTTTTTATAAAAACGTTTATTACTGATATGCAACATTGCACGTCCAGTTCACGCATGCCGATTTTAAATCACAAAAAACCACTGCATTCGTCAAACACTCAGAAAAATTCAATCAAAAGAGATCAAAAAGGAACCAAAT
>JAWWEI010088681.1:0-21030 GCA_035583255.1 Pseudotriton ruber | reverse complement strand
GGAAGAGCAAGCAACGGTCTGCTATGCAGGTCGCTACATGCTAGAAGAGCAGGCAGTGGGCCACAACGCAGGCCGCTGCTGCTGGAAGAGCAGGCAACAGCTGCTTTGCATCCTACTTCCTGCTCAAAGAGCGGGCAACAAGCCGCTTTGCTGCCCATGCCCTAATGGAAGTGCAGGCAGCAGGCCGCTGTGAGGCCCCCTGCCGCTGAAAGGTCAGGCATCAAGCGTCTGCCTGCTGTAAGAGATGGCAGTTGGCCACTATGAGGCCCGCTGCTCACTTCAAGAGCGAGCATCCTGTTGAAAAAGCGGATTTGCCTCCCGATGCCTGCCTGATGAGCCTACAAGAAGATTGGACAATGGGCTCTCGTGTCCCACTGTCTGCTTGCCTGCTTGCTGAAAGAGAGGGAAATAAGGGCAAGGGGCTGCTTAACGGCCCCTTGCTCGCTGGAATAGCAGGCAGCAGGGTGCTAGGTGGTCTGTTGCCTGCTGGAAGAACAGGCAGCAAGCTGCTATGTGGCCTGTTGCCCACTGGAAGAGCAAGCAGCAGGTTGCTTTGCAGCCTATTACCTGCTGGAAGATCAGGCAGCCGGCTGCTACACAGCCCATTGCCCGCTCGAAGAGCAGGCAGTAGACAGCTACACGGGCCACTCAGAGGGCTGCTATGCGGGCTGCTATACTCTAGAAGAGCAGGCAGCGGGCAGCTACTGACAGCTTCCCGGTGTATGAGGCAGCAGTGGGCCACTATGCCCAGAGTGGGTGGGCAGCAGGCTGCTGTGTAGCCCCCGGCCAGCTGCAAGAGCGAGCCACAAGCTCCTTCAAGTGTCGTTGCCCACTGGAAAAGCAGGCAGCTGGCCATTATAAGGCCCGTTGCCTGCTGAGGGCAGGCAGAGGGCCGATATATGATCCGCTGCCTGCTGGAAGAGCGGGCAACGGGCCACTGTGTGGCCTAATGCCTTCTGAAAGAGCAGGCAGCGTGCCACTACCTGGCCTGCTGCCCAGTGGTAGAGAAGGCAGAGGGCTGCTACACAGCCAGCTTCCTACTGGAAGAGCAGGTAGCAGACTGCTATATAGCCTGCTGCCTGCTGAAAAAGCTGCAGCAGGCCCTCTGGAAGAAGTAGGCAATGGGCCACTTTGCGGCCTGTTGCCTGCTGGAAGAGCAGGTAGCGACACACTGAAATATCAGGCAACAGGCTGCTTCACGGCCCACTGCCCATTGGAAGAGCAGGCAGCAGCCTGCTACGCAGTCCACTGCCCACTGGAAGAGCAGCAAGCTTCCCACTGGAAGAGCAGGCAGCAAGCCACTATGAAGCCCCATGTGAAATACAGTCAGCTGCCAGCTGGAAGAGTTGGCAACAATCCACTTTGTGGCCCATTGCCTGGTGGAATAGTAGATAGCAGGCTGCTTTGTGGCCCGTTGCCGGTTGGAAGAGCAGGCAGCTGGCTGCTACATGGACCGCTGCCCTCATGCAGCAGGCCACTATGCAGCCCTTTGCCCGCTGGAAGAGCAGGCAGTGGGCTGCTATGCAGCCACCTTCAGACTGGAAAAGCAGGCAACTGCCTGCTAGAAGAGTGGGCAATGGGCCGCCTTGCGTCCTACTGCCTGCTGGAAGAGCAGGCAATGGGCCACTTTGCTGCCTGTGGCCCACTGGAAGAGCAGGAAGCGGGTTGCTATGCAGCCAGCTTCCCACTGGAAGAGAAGGCACCTTGCTGCTACACAGCCCGCTGCCCACTTGAAGACTGAGCAACAGGCCACTTCTCGGCACCTTGCTTGCTGGAAAAGCAGGCAGAGGGCTGCTACGTGGCCATTTGCCGCTTGAAGAGCAGGCGGTGGGCTGCTATGCAGGCAGCTTTACCCTGGAAGAGCGGATAGCTACCCGTTGCACGCTGCCCACAGGAAGAGCAGGCAATGGGCTGCTTTGAGGCCTGTTACCCGCTGAAATATCAGGCAACGAGCCACTTCATTATCTTTCGGCCAGTGGAAGAGCAGGCAGTGGGCTGTTATGCAGCCCGCTGCTGCTGGAAGAGCAGGAAGCAGGCTGCTACGTGGCCCACTTCCCACTGGAGAAGCAGGCAGTGGGCCGTTGCCTGCCTGATGAGCCCACCAGAAAATCAGACAATCGTCTGTTGCGTCCCATTGTCCGATTGCCTGCCCGCTGAAAGAGCCGGAAATATGGGCAACGGGCTGCTTAGCGGCCCCTTGCCCGCTGGAAGAGCGGGCTCCGGGCTGCTATGAGGACCGTTGCCCACTGGAAGAGCAGGCAGCAGGTTGCTTTGTGGCCCATTTCCTGCTGGAAGATCAGGCAGCCTGCTACTACACGATCCGTTGCCCACTCGAATAGCAGGCAGCAGACTGCTACACGGCCCACTCAAAGAACCGGCAATGGGCCACTATTCTGGCTGCTACATGCTAGAAGAGCAGACAGCGGGCCGCTACTCAGCCAGCTTCTCACTGTATGAGGCAGCAGTCGACAACTACGCCCAGAGTGGGCGGGCAGCTGGCTGCTGTGCAACCCCCTGCGAGCTGCAAGAGCGGGCAACAAGCTCTTTCGCGTCCTGTTCCCCACTGGTAAAACAGGCGGCTGGCCGTTACCTGGCTTGTTGCCTGCTGGAAGAGCAGACAGCGGGCGGCTATATGGCCCACTGGAAGAGTGGGCTACTGGCCACTGCCCACTGGAAGAGCAGGCAGCGTGCCGCTATGCCGCCTGCTGCCAGCTGGAAGACCGGGCAGCGGGCCACT
Source organism: Pseudotriton ruber (assembly GCA_035583255.1). Classification (NCBI taxonomy): domain Eukaryota; kingdom Metazoa; phylum Chordata; class Amphibia; order Caudata; family Plethodontidae; genus Pseudotriton; species Pseudotriton ruber. The sequence continues at coordinate 18,293 of JAWWEI010088681.1, read as the reverse complement.
GCTGCAAGAGCGGGCAACAAGTCGAGGCCCGTTACCTGCTCGACTTGCAGGCAGCTGGCCGCTACGCCGCCCACTGAAAGAACGGTTTTGTGGCCCATTGTTCACCTGATGAGACCACCAGAAGAGCGGACAAAAGGCTGTTGCATCCTGTTATACACTGGCCTGCCCCCTGAAAGAACAGGCAATGCAAGCAATGGGCTGCTTAGTGGACCCTTGCCTGCTGGAAGAGTAGGCTGCTGCCTGCTACACAGCCCACTGTCTGCTCACAGTGGCCCACAACACAGCGCATTGACCGCTGGAAGAGTGGGCAACATGCCGCTGCCCATTGGAAAAGTGGGTAACGGGCTTCTTCAAGGCCTCTTTCCTGCTGGAAGAGCAGGCAGTGGTCTGCTACGCAGCCCGCTGCTTGCTGGAAGAGCGGGCAGCTGCCCACTGGAAGAGCGGGCAGCGGGTCACTAAGCAGCTCGCTGAAAGTGCAGTCCACTGCCTGCTGAATTAGCGTGCAACAGGCTGCTTTTCAGCCCACTGGAAGAGCAGGCAGCGAACCACTATGCGGCCAGCTTCCCACTGGAAGAGCAGGCAGTGGGCCGCTACAGAGCCAGTGGCTGTCTGGAAGAGCAGGCTGTGGCCAGCTGAGTGGCCAGCTTTCCACTGGAAGAGCAGGCAGTGGGCTGCATTCAGGCGACGACCTGCTGAAGACCGGCCAGCCGGACACTATGCAGCCCATTGTCCACTCGCTGTGGCCCACTATGTGGCCCACTGCCCACTGGAAGAGTGTGCAATCGGCCGCTTCATGGCCACTGCCTGCAGGAGGAGTAGGCTTTGGAGCCCGGTGGAAGAACAGGCAGTAGCCAGCTACGCGGGCCACTACCCGCTGGAAGAGCTGACAACAGGCTGCATCAAGGCCCTTAGGATGCTGGAAGAGTGGGTAACAGGCCGCTTTGCGGCCCTTTGCCTGATGAAAGACTTGGCAGGCGGCTGCTACATGGCCCACTGAAAGAGCGGGCAATGGGCCATGTGGGCTGTTGCCTGCTGGAAGACCAGGTGTTGGGACACTGCCTGCTGGAAAAGCAAGCACTGGGCTGCTATGCGGGCCACTAAATGCTAGAAGAGCATGCAATGGGCCACTATGCGGGCCACTGTTGCTGGAAGAGCAGGCAACAGGCCACTTTGCATCCTACTGCCTGCTGAAAGAGCAGGCAACAGGCCACTTCTCTGCCCTAGGCCCACTGGAAGTGCAGGCAGCTGGCCACTACAAGGCCCACTGCTCACTGCAAGAGCAGGCAACCCCTTGAAAAAGCAGATTTGCATCATGTTTCCTGGTGGATGAGCCCAGCAGAAGATTGGACAATGGGCTGTTGTGTCCTGCTGTCCGAATGCCTGCTTTCTGAAAGAGCGGGCAATAAGGGCAATGGGCTTCTAAGCGGCCCCTTGCACGTGGGCAGCAGGGTGCTCTGCAGCTGGTTGTCCTCTGGGAGAATGGACAGCAGGTTGCTTTGCGCCCCATTACCTGCAGGAAGATCAGGCAGCCAGCTGCTACACGGCCCGTTTCCCGCTGAAAGAGCAGGCAGCAGACTGCTGCACAGCCCACTCAAAGAGCCAGCAATGAGCCACTTTGTGGGTTGCTATGCAGCACACTAGAAGAGCAGGCAGCGGGCCACTACTGACAGTTTCCCACTGTTTGAGGCAGCAGTGGGAAGCTGTCAGTAGTGGCCCACTGCCTGCTCTTCTATGAGGCAGCACTGGGCCACTATGGCCCAGAGCGGTCAAAAGTGGTTAACAAGCACCTTCAAGTCCTGTTGCCAACTGGAAAAGCAGACAGCTGGCCATTACAAGGCCTGTTGCCTGCTGGCAGTGCAATGGGCCACTATGCGGCCTAATGCCTGCTGGAAGAGAAGGCAGCGTGCCACTACATGGCCTGCTGTCCGGTGGAAGAGCAGGCAGCGGGCTGCTGTACAGCCTCCTGCCTGCTGAAAAAGCAGGCAGCTTCCCTCTGGAAGATCGGGCAATGGGCCGCTGTGTGGCCCATTGCCTGCTGGAAAGGAATGCAGCGGACCACTGAAATAGCAGGCAACAGGCTGCTTCACACCCCACACCCCACTGAAAGAGCAGGCAGCGGACCGCTGTGCAGCCCACTGCCCACTGGAAGAGCAGCCAACTTCCCACTGGAAGAGCAGGCAGCAAGCCACTATGCAGCCCCATGGGAAAACCACTCAGCTGCCTGCTGGAAGAGCGGGCAACAGTCTACTTTGCGGCCCATTGCCTGATGGAATAGCAGCCAGCAGGCTGCTTTGCAGCCCATTGCCTGTTGGATAGCAGAGAGCTGGCCACTAAACGGCCCGTTGCCAGCTGGAAGAGCAGGCAGCGAGTTGCTATGTGGCCAGCTTCAGTCTGGAAGAGAGGACAGTTGCATGCTGGAAGAGTGGGCAACGGCCCACCTTGCTCCTTCAAGTCCCATTGCCCACTAGAAAAGCAGACAGCTGGCCATTACAAGGCCGTTTGACTGCTGTAAGTGCAGGCAGAGGGCCAATATATGGCCCGCTGTCTGCTGGAAGAGTGGGCAATGGGCCACTGTGCGTCCTACTGCCTGCTGTAAGAGTGGGCAGCGGGCCACCAAGTGGGCCACTGGCTGCTGGAAGAGCAGACAACGGGCTAATTTGCTGCCCGTGGCCACGGAGAGCAGGAAGTGGGCCGCTACGCAGCCAGCTTTCCACTGGAAGAGAAGGCAGCTGGCTGCTACACAGCCCGCTGCCCACTGGAAGAGTGGGCAATGGGCTGCTTCTTGGCACCTTGCCTGCTGGAAGAGCAGGTAGAGGGCTCTACGTGACCCTTTGCCACTGGAAGAGCAGGCAGTGGGCCGCTCTGCGGCCAGCTTCACCCTGGAAGAGTGGATAGCTACACGCTGCCCGCTGCCTGCTGCCCACAGGAAGAGCAGGCTACGGGCTGGTTTGAGGCTTGTTGCCCGCTGAAAGAGCAGGCAACGAGCCGCTTCACCACGTTTCGCCCACTGGAAGAGCAGGCAGTGGGCTGCTATGCAGCCTGCTGCTGCTGGAAGAGTAGGCAGTGGGCTGCTACGTGGCCAGCTTCCCACTGAAAAAGCAGGCTAAAGCGGGCCACTACTGACAGTTTCCCACTGTATGAGGCAGCAGTGGGAAGCTGTCAGTAGTGGCCCGCTGCCTGCTCTTCTATGAGGCAGCACTGGGCCACTATGCCCAGAGCGGGCAAAAGTGGGCAACAAGCACCTTCAAGTCCCGTTGCCAACTGGAAAAGCAGACAGCTGGCCATTACAAGGCCTGTTGCCTGCTGGCAGTGCAGGCAGAGGGCCAATATATGGCCCGCTGACTGCTGGAAGAGTGGGCAATGGGCCAATGTGCGGCGTAATGCCTGCTGGAAGAGAAGGCAGCGTGCCACTACATGGCCTGCTGTCCGGTGGAAGAGCAGGCAGTGGGCTGCTACATGGCCCGCTTCCCACTGAAAAAGCAGGCAGCGGGCAGCTATGCAGCCCGTTGTTGCTGGAAGAGCAGGCAGCAGGCAGCTAGGCAGCCCACTGGAAAAAGCAAGCAGTGGGCCGCTACGCAGCCCATTGCCTTCTGGAAATGCAGTCTGTGGGCCACTAGGCGGCTCCTTGCCTGCTGGAAGAGTAGGCAGCTGCCCGCTGCAAAACTGGGCAACGGGCTGCTGGAAGAGCAGGCAACAGGCAGCTTTGCAGCTCATTGCTCACTGGAAGAGCACACTGCACGCCGCTATGCAGCCCGCTACCCACTTCAGTCCCAGCTGCTGGAAATTATGGACCGGGGCAAATGTGCGATACTCATGCTCCTGGATCTCAGTGCCGCCTTTGACACTCTAGATCATGAGGTGGTACTGGATAGGATTTCAACTTTGACTACGGCAGAGCCTACCACACTTCAATGGTTTCGTTCATTCCTGGGAGGTCGGACAGCTGTTCTATCAATGGGTGAAGCCAAATCACTGCCGTCTCCGGTTGGTTCTGGAGTGCCACAGGGAGCGTGTCTTTCACCAGCCCTCTTTAATCTATATGTTAAGCCATTGCATGATCTTCTGCTGACACTGGGGGTGGCATTTTAGAACTATGCGGATGATTCGCAACTGATTTTTGAGCTCAGTGGATCCAACAGCACTGACTCCCAGAGTATTAACCAGGTCTTTCAAAATATACAAATCTGGATGGACCAGAACTGGTTATGCTTGAATGCCAGCAAAACGGAGCGCTTGCTGGTAGGTAGCAAACTAAATAGAGCTAAATTGCCTACAGAATACTCCTCTCTGAAGTTGGGGAACAATGAAATCCAGGTTTCTGATAAGGCTAGGACCATGGGTGTCTTTTTTGACTCGGAACTGAGCATGTCAGCCCATGTGTCCTACCTTATCAAGACCTCTGCCTACTATCTACGCTTGCTTCGTCAGCTAGGCCCCCTTCTATCCAGGGAAAATAAGACCATCATTGCACGTGCCATCCTGGGAGCCAAGCTTGAATATAACAACTCTCTCTTAGCTGGCTCACCAGAATATCTGCTTAAGCAAGTACAGACCATACAACACATGGCCAGTCGGGCCATCTATGGCTTACGGAAATATGACCACATTTCTAGTGCACTATCAGACATTGGGTGGATGCCCGCGAAATTCAGAATTCAGTTTAAGCTCTATATACTGCCATTCAAAGGCATAAACGGACTCCTCCCTAGCTATATGTCCAAATACATCAAACCCCATGTCACGTCTTGCGTGTTACGCTCGACCAGCAGAATGCTACTCTCGATTCCCAGAATTGCCAAATCTCGGTCTGGAGGTCGTTCCTTCCCCCTTCATTGTGCCCGGGCCTGGAACGCCCTCCCCTTGGAGATCCGGTCCTCTCGTTCACTGGCCATTTTTAAACAGACTGAAAGTCTTTTTACGGTTACTCACTGGTAAAGTCCCTTGAGCTGACCATCTGTATATGTTATTGTCTGTCCGTTTGTAATTGTTGCTGGTTTTCTGCGCCATGTTGCCTTTCGAATTTTGGCACAGCCCAAATAAATGTGATAATAATAATAATAATAATAATAGTAATAATAATAATAATAATAATCTATGCCAGCCCCCTCCCCCAACTACCACCATACGTCTTCGACAGTCTCCCCACTACAACCATCTATCTTTGAAAGCCCTCCCACTACCATCCATATTGTCCAGCCCCCCTCACCACCACCATCCATTCTTGGTAGGCCCCTCACCCCATTACTCACCTCACCTACCCCCAACTTCACCCACCCAGTCTCACTTTGACCCCATCCTAAACATCCATCCAGTGTATCACCTCACCCGCACCACCCTTTCACTCACCCCAACCCTCTGTCCCAACTCTCTTTAACCAAAAACTTCTCTCTCACCGCCCCATCAATCTACCTTACCCTACCTGCAGAAAACCAATGGCATTAGCCAATGCTTGTTTTTCCTTTCCCACTCTTCCCCGTTCTCCTTTTACTTTTTAATTTATTTTACTTTTTTATTTTATCCCTCCACGCATCCAGTGTCTCACCTCATCTACCCCAACTACCCACCCACTCGCACCTCTACCCCACCCCCAAACACCCATCGAGTGTCTTACTTTGCCAGACCCCCCTACCATCCATTCTTGGCAGCCCTCCCCACCACTACCACTATCCATCTTAGGCAGCCCCCCTACCATTTATCCATCCTTGTCAGCCCCCCACAACTCCACTACCACCATCCATCTTTGCCAGCCCTCCCACTACCATCCATCTTTGCCATCCCCCCTCACCACCCTTCCTTGGTTGCCCCCACCCAATTACTCACCTCACCTACCTCCACCCACCCAGTATCTTACCTCACCTACCCCCAACTACCCACCCAGTCTCACATCATGCCCCACACCAACCCAGTCTCACTTTGACCCCACCCCAAACACTTATCTAGTGTCTCACCTTCCTTCCCCCACCCCACCCAACCCCACCCCCCTTTCACTAACCACACTCCTCTGTCTCATTTCTCTTTGGCCCACAAACTCCTCTCTCGCCACCCCATCAACATACCCTACCCCCTACCTACAGATAACTAATGGCACTGACCAATGCTTTTTTCCCTTTCCCACTCTGTACCCCAAATACCTATATGTTTTTATTTTTTATTTTTTATTTTCTAGTTTAGGGTTTGGGAGCAGAGTAAGGGTTTTGTGGGAGTTTGGGGACTAAGGGTTCGCTGGCTGGGGGAGGGGAATGCTGATGGGAGGAGAGGAAGGCGGAGAGGGGAGGCAGGACATTTTTACATTAAGGAGCAGCAAGAGCAAAGGGGGTTTCAGGGATTGTTTTTACATTTTTCTACTTTAGAGGTTTCAGAGGGGAATGGTGCTTTAGAAAGGTGGGCTAGGGGTTTGCTGGTTGGGGTGGGGGATGCTGGTGGGCGGAGAGGAAGACAGAGGCAAGGTGTGCCCTTCCTACAGAAATGGGCACTGTAAGGAATGGGGTAGTATTTGGGGATTGTTTTTAGAATTTTCTAATTTAGGGGTTTGGAAGGGGAAAAGGGATTTCGGAAGTGGGCTGGGGTTCAGGAGTGAGGGGTTCGCTGGCTGGGGAGGGCGCAGCTGATGGTCAGGGAGGAACACAGGGAGGGGAAGCGGCCCTTTCCCACAGGAAGGGGCAACACGAGGAAGGGGGTATGGGGAAAAACAGATTAGAGAGGGCAAAATTGAACTAGAAAAAACGTGTTCTACAGAGGATTGGACAAGTATTCTTACTGAATTGGATCAAATCATTGAACAACATAGATTGGAAATCGAGAAGACAAAGCAGAGAAAATTGCGCCGAGATGAACTCGATTATAGGTATAATCGAGTTTATACATTCTTTCAGGATAAACAATTTCAGAAGGTTCAGCAAGGGCCATCTCCGGGTCCAGAACCTCAAAATCAGGTTCCGAAGCGTAGCCCAAGACCATCACCACAACCTCAACCTGACTCAGACTCTACGGAGTCAAGTTCTGTTGACTCGGTCGACTTAGAGATCCCCATACGGGAACCTCCACCACCAGCGATTCCAGGGCCGTCTAAGGCGCCAGAAAAACCAGCAGACCAGAAGAAAAATTCTGCACCATCCAAACCTGTACATACATATTTTTTTCGCCCGGCCAAAGATCAAGACAAAGGCGGGGGAAAAAGGTAAAACGGGACACTACAAGTATAAGGCAAACAGCCAATTCTACACCAGTGATAAATATCTCACAGTACAGATTGTCCAGGATAGAAGAAATAGTACTGATGAAAGGTGTCTCCTTTGTTGAGACTACAAGGGTAGAAACCACACAAATGTTGCTGGAATTAGATATTTTTGCTCATAAGCTGCAGCTTGAAAATGTCTTTAGTGATATTATAGAAACCCTGATGGCTCCTCTAAGTCAATATAAAGAGTTCAAAGCACGCAGTACCTTTTGTGCCCCAATCTTAAACTCCACGATTGAAATTTTCAGACGAGAATCAGAATTATCAATTAGGCGTTTGAAGGACCCTGGTCCTCTACGCAGAAAAAACTTGTCATCTCGAGAAATGATGGCATTGAAAGGTATACGAGACACTCCTAATATCATATGCAAGTCAGCAGACAAGGGCGGCGCCCTGGTGATCATGGATACCACAAAGTACAATGCGGAAGTAGAAAGACAATTGTCGGACCTGACAACTCACAGGCCTCTCACCCATGATCCCACAGTTGAGACAAAACAACGTGTGCAAGCTATTCTACAAGAAGGTGAAGAACATGACTGGATAAGTAAGAAAACGTCAGATTTTTTATATAATGACACACCAATTGTCCCAGTACTATACATCTTACCGAAAGTGCATAAGGCCTTGACCAATCCCCCAGGAAGCCCGATAGTGGCTGCCTGTGGTAGTCTACTTGAGAATATTTCGCACTTTGTTGATTACTTTTTGGAGCAGTTGATTGTACAAGATACTCATTTTTTAAAAGACACCAAAGATTTCATCAATAAACTTCAGTCAATAGAAGTTTTGAGCCAACCCATCCTAGTCACGTTTGACGTGGCAAGTCTATATACGTCCATTCCTATAGAAGATGCGGAACTTAGTGAGGTACATCACAGCTTTTTGATGACACTTTTGAGGTTTGTTCTGAAGAACAATTTTTTTCGATATAAAGATGTCTTTTACTTGCAAACAAAGGGCACTTCTATTGGGAGCAAGCTCGCCCCCAGTTTTGCTAATTTGTACATGCAAGGCTGGCAGCGAAAATTAGTTTTTACACATCCAATGTACCTGGCCCACTCTTGTGGTTGGCTACGGTACATAGATGACATTTTTGTAATTTGGACCGGTTCGCTGGATGAATTACAAGTGTTTCACACAAACTTAAATGATTTACATCAGCCGATTCAACTAACGATGTCCTACAGTACATGTGATAGTCTCAGTTTTCTGGACACTAACGTGAAGTGGCTAGATAAAAAGTGGGTCTTCGACTTATTCATAAAACTAACAGATGTGAACACTTTATTACACTCTTCCAGTTTTCACACTCCACAAACAAAGAATTCAGTGATTTTTGCACAAGCCTTAAGATATAAGACCATTTGTACCCAGGAAATCGACTATGAGGCTCACACTATGACTTTGCAACAAAAATTTCAAAAGCGAGGATATTCGGCAGACACTGTATTGAAACAATTGACAAAAGTACAAAGTAGAACACAAACTAATCTACTAAAAACAAAACAGAAGATTCAAAAACAAAGCCGCCAGGTGTTCGTGACGACATATAACACAGAGACTTGGCGAATGAGAAACATCATAAGATCCAGATGGGAGCTCATTAAACATGATCCTTCAGTAAAAATTAACAAAGTCCTACCCATGTTTGCCTACAAGCGTGGGAGAAGTATCGGTGACTACATCATTAAAGCGGATTTCAAATCTCTTGCAACAACTCAAACAAGATTCCATGGATTACCGAAAAGAGGCACTTTTCCGTGCCTACACTATACTTATTGCAATGCGGTGATTAAAGGTGAAAGTCTGAATCATCCGATGACAGGCAGAAAGATCATGCTAAAGGACTATGCGACTTGTGACTCTAATCATGTCATTTATTGCTTGAAATGTCCATGTGGACTAGTGTATGTTGGGGAGACAGACCGACCAGTCAAGAAACAAATTGGTGAGCATGCATCCAACATCAGACTACGGAATACCAAGTCCCCAGTCGCAAGACATTTTAATGAGAGAGGACATAATGTAACCCAATTGCGGTTTATGGTCCTGGAGGTGATCCATCCCCACCCTCGAGGGGGTGACCGAGAGAACTACATGCACCGTAGGGAGTGCTTCTGGATCAAAAAGCTTGACTGCATGGTCCCTCAAGGGATGAATGAACTGTATACTATCACTCCGTTTCTGCAATAATGCAAGGTTTGTTACTCTTGGCAACATGACATATGAGGTATGTGTGGCAATACACAAAAGAAGCGTCACTCACCCTTGAAGCTATACACACTTCCATACCAATACACCAGGTACAGGGCCACAAGGAACCGTTCGTGTCAGAAAGCTAATTAGCAGGGACGGCGCGGTTCCAAAGGGAGCGAGCTTCCCCTAGAAACCCCGCCGGCGCCGCCACCGACTGCACGCTAGTGCACGCTTGCCCTTCCTGATCAGAAGTTCCTCCTTCTCACCAACCATTCGGATTCACCTGAAACGAGAGTGACTTCACTTAGTACCCTCTCCTGTTCCACTGGCCAACCAACATCACATTAGCTCGTTTCCACTTCCACCCACCTGAAGGCAGCGGCGCCGGGCTTAACTCCTCCCTTACAGCTTGATACGAGCGCACCACACTCGCTCTCCTCCGCGACCAATGGAACCCCCGCTGGATACCTGACTGCTTCGTTAAGGGGGGTGCTTTACTTAAAAGCTTGCACTTCCGCCACCACACACACTCCTCCCCTTCCTGACCAGTAGCCCCTTCCTTAAAAGGATACACGGAGGCCAGAGCCGTTGCTCCGACGTTCACAGGCGTCGCTCCTCCACTGGCTTGGGTTGCTAGGCAACCATAGTCTATGCGGACAGCCTCACAGGCCTGAGGCGTCGGCGTTCACACAACTGAAGAAACAAGTCCAGTGTCCTTATGGTAGGGTTTACGGAGGCATCCCTCCAGAACCTTACCTTTCACAATGACAATTTTCAGAAGATCCTGATGCGTAGTCCGCCGGGGCGTGGGCGGCGGAGAAACGCGGAACGGCAAGTCCTAACTATCTAACTAATGGTGGAGGCTTGCGTTCTTCCTCACGTTACCGGATGGTAAGTCCTTGACCGCTTGCAGCCTCGAAAACCAAAGTCTCTCAGTCTCTGAAGGGAGCTCTGAGGCTCCGTGACCATTCCTCTTGAGGTTCGGTGAAAAAGCAAAGAGAAAAAACAGAAAACAGAACCTAGTGTCTCCAAAGGTTCTGCACCCAGCAGGCACCGCTCCCAACCACCAGAAACTTCCCCCAAGGGAACCCTGTGACCTACAAGGTTCCAAAATCAGCAGCCCACACTCATAACCCACTCCAGCTGGGTAAGAAGACCCCAAAACAAACTAAATACCTACATGAAAACCCGGGTATGCGTGTTCAGAGTGCCTACCAGCTAAACCCACCCACCATACAGACGAACATACACACACACACACGCACGCACGCACGCATACCGCCACCGTAACATTATGTACCTATTGTCTTGATAAAATGGATATCATGTGTTTGTATACTGCGGACAATCACAAATGTGAAATGTACATCTGTATTAGCATTCAGGAGTTCTCACAGACAACTCAAAGTTAGTATTTGGATGTGTTTATCCGCATTTAGATGTACTGGTTCTATGTTTTTCATTAGTATTTTCATCTACTATGTGTTACTTCAGTACTACATTCTGTATAGACTATAGCAAAATTATGGTATAGATTTGCTGTTTAACTTCTAGAGACAAGGTCTGTTATTAAGATCATCATGCAGAATATCTGTACAAGCCGGCATGTATAAAAGTTTTAGGTACTCTGGAACGTTAGTAATGATCCCGAGTTTTGGATATTTTGTTTTGTATGTCCTAGTACTAACTTGCTTTATACAAAAATTCATCTGTACTTGAGAGGTGCAATTATATATTTCCGCCATTTATTGCAATTGACTACATGCATTTATGAAATTAACTTCTCATACTTACGACTAAAACTGTATCACTGTTTGTATAGCATTGACTATTTGGTAGAGTGATTATTCACTCGTTTCAGTTGTTATAGTGCTCATAAGATGGGGATTATTTTATGTCAGGATGAGAAACATGTTGGGTTGCCTTGTCTAAAAAACCACGTGCTTTCCTCAGGTTTGCACTTAAAAGCTTGTTGATATGGTTAATTGAACACTTCTTACTATTTGTCATAGACATTTAAAGATGGCGTCTAAGCTTTACAGCTATTAGACTGGTGTTCACGTTTGTTGAATGCAATAAAGTTTCATTGAACGCCGAGCGGCGTTACTTTGTATCTGCGGACGAGATGCAATTGTTACACGTGGGATAGCTTTCCCACATTCTACTATGAAGTGTACTGTTTCTTGTAGCTGGTAAGATTTTTTAATGTTTTCTTCGGCTACGGCCGTTACTTCGTTCAGTGGGATACCGTAGCTCTTGTAGTATATCTGTACACATATTTTTCTGTTGATGACTGATTGTGTTTTTTCTCTTTTTTGTTATTAGCCTGTACATCTGACGATGCACGATTTCGTGCGAAACTAGTTATATGGGCAGGCCACTTTGGTTTTTAAGGATTGCACCTTGTTGGATGGAAGATGTTATTTGTTTGTTTTCACTATCACGAGCTATGGATACAATAAATAAATAAATGATTTTCATACAAATCATCTTCTAAAGAAACAATTTGTTGAATGGTTGAAGAAATATTGAAATCTTGAATTTAAGCTGATATTTACTATCTGACTGTGGAAAATATTAGCAACCGATACGGTGCTTATTATATCTACTAAGAGGAGCGCCCTCCTATTGACTCGGTTGACGAGTCACACTATAGTGAATTGCTCTTACAATTTTCTAGTTTAGGGGTTTGGGAGGGGAGTAGAGGGATGCTGGTGGGCAGAGAAGGAGGAAAGTGGAGCCGAGCCCTTCCTACAGGAAGGGGCACCGCGAGGAAAGGCAGTAGTCTTTTGGGATAGTTTTTAGAATTTTCTAGTTTTGGGGTTTAGGATAAAAGTAGGGGTTTTTGAGGTGGGCTGGGGGCTCGGTGATTAGGGATTTTCTGGTTGGGGAGGAAGATGCTGGTAGGTGGAGAGGAAGACAGAGAGGGGAGGCAGACCATTGCTACAGGAAGGGGCACCATAATGAAAAAGGGTACGTTTTGGGGATTGTTTTTACAATTTTCTGGTTTAGAGGTTGAGAAGAGTTGTGGTTTTGGAGGTGGGCTGGGGGATTGGGGACTAGGGGTTCTCTAGTTCGGGGAGAGGAAGATGCCCATGGGCGGAGAGGCAGATGGAAAGGGATGGTAGGCCCTTCCTACAGGAAGGGGCACCACGATGCAAGGGGGAAGGTTTGTGGATTGTTTTTACAATTTTATAGTTTAGGGGTTCGGGAGGGGAGTAAGGATTTTGTAGTTCAGCTGAGGGTTTGAGAACTATGGGTTTGCTGGTTCAGGTGAGGGGGATGCATGTAGCTAAAAAGGAAGGAGGAGTGGTGAGGGGAGGTAGGCCCTTTCCTACAGGAAGTGGTAACGCATGGAAAAGGGGTATGTTTTGAGGATTGTTTATAATTTTTTAGTTTAGGGGTTTGGGAGGGAACTAGGGGTTTTGGAGGTGGTCTTGGGGTTCGGGAACTAGGTGTTCTCTGGTAGGGGTGGTGAAACCAATAGGTGGAGATGAATTCGGAGGGGAAGCAGCCCCTTCTTACAGGAAGGGGACAAGCAAGGAAAGGGGGTACGTTTTGGGAATTTTTTCTACAATATTCTAGCTTAGGGGTTTGGGAAGGGAGATGGGGTTTTGGAGGTAGGAAGAGGCAAGCAGATAGGGGAAACAGACCCTTCTTGCAGGAAGGGACAGTGCGATGAAAGGAGCACATTTTGAGGGTTGTTTTTACAGTTTTCTAGTATAGGGTTTTAGGAGCAGAGATGGGGTTTTGGAGGTGGGCTGAGGGTTGGCCACTAGGGGTTTGATGGTTGGAGGAGTGGATGCTGGTGGGCAGGGAGGAAGGTGGAGAGGGAAGACAGGCCCTTTCAACAGAAAGGGGCATCTTTGAGTATTACATTTTCTAGTTTAGGGGTTTGGGAGGCGAGTAGGGGTTTTGAAGGTGGGTTGGGGGAGTAGGATTTGCTGGTTTGGGGGAATGGGATACCAGTAGACAGAGAGCAAGGAGGAGAGTAGAGCCGGGCCCTGTCTACAGGAAGGGGCACCATGTGGTAAGGGAGTAAAATCTTGGTGATTCTTTTTACAATTTTCTAGTTTAGGGGATTGAGAGGGGAGTAGGAGTTTGAGGTGGGCTGAGGGTTCAGGGGTGAATGGTATGCTGGTTGGGGAGGGGGATGCGGGAGGGCAGAGAGGAAGACAGAGAGGGGAGGCGGGCTCTTCCTACAGGATGGGGCACTGCAAGAAAAGAGGGAAGTTTTGGGGATTTTATTTTGCAATTTTTTAGTATAGGCGTTTGGGAGGAGAGAAGGGGTTTGGATGTAGGCTGGGGCTTCAGATACTAGGGGTTCACTGGACGGGGAAAGGAGATTCTGGTGGGTGAGAGGAAGGTAGAGAAGGGAGGTGGGACCTTCCTACAGGAGGAACCCCGCGGCAAAAAGGTGGTACATTTTTGGTATTGTTTTCACAATTTTCTAGTTTGGGTTTGGCAGGCAGAAGTTTTGTTTTTAGGTGGGCTGGGGGTTCGGTGACTTGGGGTTCACTGGCTGGGGGTGGGGGGGAAGATGGTGGACAGAAGAAAGCACACAAAAAGCAGGCCCTTCCTACAGGAAGGGAATATGTGAGGAAATTAGGTACATTTTAGGGATTTTTTTATAATTTTCTACCTTACAAGTTTGGGAGAGGTGTAGGGGCTTTGGAGGTGGGATGGGGTTCCTGGACTAGGCGTTCACTAGTTGGGGAGGGGGAAAATGGTGGGTGGAGAGGAAGGAAAAGAGGGGAATCTGGCTCTTCCTACAGGAAGGGACACTGCAAGAACAGAGATGTATTCTTTTGGGATTGTTTAGAATTTTCTAGTTTTGTGGTTTGAGATAAAAGTAGGACTTTTGAAGGTGGGCTGGGGATTTAGGAATTAAGGGTTTGCTGGTTGGGGAGGGAGTTGGTAGAGGGCAGAGAAGAAGACACAGGGGAGTGGGGCCCTTCCTACCGGAAAGGGCACGCAGCAAAGAAAGGTGGAAGATTTGATTTTTTTTCTTCTAGTTTAGGTGTTTGGGAGGGGAGTAGAGAATTGGAGGTAGGCTGGTAGTTCAGGGACTAGTTGGTTCACTGGTTGGGGGAAGGAGATGCCAGTGGGTGGAGAGGAAGGTAGAAAGGGGAGGCAGGACCTTCCTAAAGGAAGGGGCAACATGAGGAAATGAGGTAAGGTTTGGGGTTGTTTTTTTGTTTTTTGGGGTTATTGATTGAAGCACAGAAGCAGGGCATGCATAAGATGGGAAAGCAGAATCCATAGCATAGGTGGGAAAGAAAGGGGACATGAGTGCACATCAAACGATAGCTCAGTAGAAAAGTAGGGGGAAGGGCAAGCAAAGCACGGATGCAGTGTTGCAATGAGATTTACATAGGGGCTTCACTGGTTGGGGGAAGGAGATGCCGGTGGGTGGAGAGGAAGGTAGAGAGAGGAGGCAAAACCTTCCTAAAGGAAAAGGGCAACACGAGAAAATGAGGTAAGGTTTGGGGTTGTTTTTGGTTGGTTTTTTTTGGGGGGGTTGATTAAAGTCCTGAAGCAGGGCATGGATAAGATGGGAAAGTAGAATCCATAGCACAGGTGAGGCAGAAAGGGGACATGAGTGTACATCAAAAGATAGCTCAGTAGAAAAGTAGGGGGAAAGGCATGCAAAGCACGGATGCAATGTTGCAATGAGACTTACATAGGGGGTTCACTGGTTGGGGGAAGGAGATGCCAGTGGGTGGAGAGAAAGGTAGAGAGAGGAGACAGGACCTTCCTAAAGGAAGGAGCAACATGAGGAAATGAGGTAAGGTTTGGGGTTGTTTTTTTGTTTTTTTTTGTTTTTTGGGGTTATTGATTGAAGCACAGAAGCAGGGAATGCATAAGATGGGAAATCAGAATCCATAGCATAGGTGGGAAAGAAAGGGGACATGAGTGTACATCAAAAGATAGCTCAGAAGAAAAGAAGGGGGAAAGGCAAGCAAAGCAGGGATGCAATGTTGCAATGATACTTACCTTCAATAATACTTATCAATACATCTTGTGCAGCATGCGTTAAAACTAAAAAAAAATAACAAACATGTTAGACAGATGAAGAAGGGATTTGGGAAATATGTAATTCTGGACACTTCCCTGAAAGTGGCGTTTTTGCCCATGGAGAGAGTGCATTCCCCCCAGCAGATGTTACAGATTCTTGTGCAGGGAATTTCCATGTCAGCAGTAAATGTCAAGCGGTTGCACAGACTGATGGCTTACTGCATCTGTCTGGTTCCTCATGAGTGGCTACACATGAGGCCTTGCAGTGGGAATTTATGAGCAAGCTACTTCATATGAAATAAAAGAATACATATTTACCTCCACGCGGACCAGTCACGCGTCTGAAACCACAGCCGCACTGTGAAAAGAAGTAAATATTGGTGGTTAAAAATGATGAAAACGTAATTAAATTGTTATTGTGATGTACATTCTTTAACATTTATTAGCAACTTTCTTCGGTTACAACCCGGCTCAGCCATTCAGAATGCTGGAGAGCCAGGTTATAACCCATGACGCTCCCAAGCGTTTTATGGCTTCCTCAACGGCAGCAGGCAGCTTTGCGGCAGCGCGACCCTCATCAACGAACACACACACACAAAGTGCAGCCACGTGCTCACCTCACAACGCCCTTCCACACGTGCACACACATCAAGAGCCGAGCCCCCCTCACAAACAATGAATGCAGCTTCCACCACCCCCCTTACCGATAGGGCTGCCTTCCATCCTCTGCTTTTCATCCAACACAGCAAACTGGTAATAGAAAAATCATCTGCTGTGGAAAGACAAGAAAAAGCCCATACATTCCCCATACGCAACGATGTGTAGGGCTATAAAACAAAACCTTCAAAAAAGGTTTTTTTACATAAAAAAGAAAGTTTCTAATAGCCTTAGAGACCTGGGAACCGGTCCATATTGTGGGTTATGGCCCTTCCCGACTTATGGTCCTTATCTGCTGCTCAGGCCATAATTCGGCTCTGGCCATAACTCACGGCAAGGTTGGGACAAATGATGTGTTAGACAAAGAGATTTTTGAGCAGTAGTTAGCTTTGGATTTGGATAACTCTACATTGGTGATGGACCAACTGTAGGTATATTCAATAGTTATTTTCATTGCTTACATTAATTAAATGTGGCACTAATGTACCACTCCTCATAAGTTGCCACCTGCCCACTCTTTATAAGTGGTCTAATCGGCATTCACTTTGGCGCTACTGCTTCTTATGTATATGTATTGCTCATGACTAGTTCTGCCTAATGTTCTCTCCTCACAAACAGCCATAAGGCAACTGCTATTGCTTTTTCATAGGAAACGCAGCCATAGCAACACCAACACATGCAATTCTTCCACATAGATAATGACCCTCCAACCAGTCCATCACAACTGAATAAGAGCAAGCTCACAGACTGTGACCTACAAGAAATACAATAAAACAAGGACGGGTCCTAGGTAACAGAATTAATACATAAAAACTACACATAATGAAGTTCCATATATAAGGATGGACAATTAAAGTGAGATATTAAAAACCACTAGGATCGTTATGGATGAATCATGATGCTCAACACACAGGCCATGTGAAGCCCATGAGCAAATATATCAAGGGAGCAGATACAAAACATGAAAAAAACCAAATAATGAAGTCCATCCTGTATATCAGACAATTAAACCAAGAAATTAAAGACCATTAGATTTGCTATGGATGATCATGTTGCTCAGCATACAGGCCATCTAAAGTCCATAAGCACATATAAATCCACATGCTGGGGGAAAGTGGATGCCATCTCACGAAAATCGTGCTGAGGAAGACCCCACCTCAGTTCTTGGAGCAACGACACCGCATACATGGTGAGAACACGCCATACACAAACCCAGCTAACATAACAGAACATTTCTCTTACAGCATCAAGGTACTTACCACGCTGGAACGCATTCAGCGACTCCCTTCGCACTGCAAAGACAGGAGAAAATTATATTGATGTAAAACTGTCAGAAATGGTTGTTTATTACTAGTACTTAATTACAAATTAATGCTTTTTATAGAATCAATATATTCATTTTCCAATATATAAAATATGAATCTCAAAACACAAAAGTAAAAATACCACATATCATTGAATCCATCTATGACATTATTTACACTATAGATAAAAAAGAACTGATCCATAAGAACACATTTAAGAACACAAATTATATTCACAAGTTAACAAAGGGCTAAGTTCAAGAATGTCGAAATCTCAGCCCATGCATAGGGTCATTATGCTGTAAAAGGTTAGCGATTTGAATTTCTGTATGTTTTAAATCTCTGAAGGCAGCTTAAATTTTGATTTGTTAATTGCATAATTATTTATACATACAATTAGAGAACCTTGGTGCAATAAAAACATTTTTTTTTTTCATTTTTCAATGCACCAAAAGAACTAGTTACGTACCTTTCAGGAACGTTGGTTCTGATGGATAGTAGCGGGTTCTCAGAATTCTCATCATGAACTTGGGCCTCACACAGTTCCAGATCGGCGAGCGAAGATTTTTTCTGAGCCCCCTCTACCGGTGCTCGATGTCGGTGCAGGTCAGCGGCGGCATTGTTGAGAGGATGCAGTCGACCTCCGGCACCGGTAGATGGCAGTGTGTGCATACACTTCCATATATGCACCAGCTCGAGCCCCAAGCGTCAGTTCCTTCCGCACCGAGCCAGACGTAGGGGAGAAAAACTAACTAACTAGGGTACCTCACCAATATTAGGAAATAAAGTATATACAACAACGGGTATATACCGGCCAAATTTGGGGAAGTGACAATTTGGTAGGGGAGGCTGGGTGGGCTGATGAGAATGCTGAGAAC